>PVJX010005809.1:0-84263 GCA_004027295.1 Dolichotis patagonum
TGAATTCTAAAATTGCTAGTGACTAGGTGAAGATTAGAACTCATTTCTTTTATCATTGATTTATTAAAGTGTCCTCAGACTAGGTTGCCAAAGTTAGGGTCTACATTTAAGTTTAAACCATTTTTATTCATACAACAGCTCAATAGAATCACTCATACAATCCTAATGAGAGCCACAACTCCTCAATTAACAATTGAATACTCAAGGACATCAAATCCAACTTTTGCTCTTGCACTAAGTATAGTCTGTCATTTTCTACATGCTATCCAATCTTTAGGTTTCTCTTATGCCAGGTGTGGACAATGATTCATAGCCTCTCCATACCTTCTCAAATGACTAATTACTTAATTAATCCCTTAAAACTGTAAAACTTCTATGAAAAATAACACAAGTTTAAAAGAAACTTTATAACATATCACCTCCAAGTTCTCTCCCTATGCTTTTAAGCCTAACACTTTGAATTTTGAAGTTTCTTGTCAACATCATTGATAAACTCTATAGTCTCCATAAAAACTTGAAAATATTAGAAAAACCATTGTCTTTTAAGGAAGCCATACCCATTTTAGATATTACTGATTATTTCCTTTTATTGAGTTATAATCATATTCCTTTTGAGACTATCAGTTCCTACATACAACTCTAGAAGTACATCTCATTTGCATCATGATTTTCACGTAATTTTTTCCTATGTGAGTATTTTTTACTCTTCTCCAGGCCTAACACTCTCTCTTCTTTTATTAAGATATCACAGGGTATACAATTGACATAATTCTACATTCTCTGTATTTTTAAGTACCTTCCAAGCACTTTAGTGAATAAAAACAGATACAGTATTCTGATATTAATTGACAAATACCAACATGTGTATAAAGTTATTTCTTTTCTAAAACAAAATTTTTTTAAAAAATATCCATAAAGTCTCTTTTAAGACTGTGTAGGTATCATGGTAGTACAAATGATGGCTAGGGTAAGCAAACTGACTATAAAGATATATCCTTTTAAATTATGTATATCTAATCCTATTTCAACCATTGACTTTCATTTCTTTATTTAATTTAATTTAATTTAATTTACTTATTTATATTTTTGGTAAAGGGAATCAAACTCAGGATCTTGCACTTGCCAGGCAGGCACTGTGCCACTGAGCTAAATCCCCAGCCAACCACTGGATTTAAAGCTATGTCTCCATAAAATGTATTTTACTTTTCTTCAGCTTTCAGTTATAACTTTGATCAGAATGGTATCTGTAGTATTGGCCATCTGTAGTATGTTAATATCAATGTGTAAAAAGCCAGGATAGAGGATAAAGAAAGGCAACAAAGTAGAAAATATCCACTCCTATGTTGAAATTTACCACCCTAACCAGTACTCTCTTCATCAGTCTGTTATAACCCAGTGCAAAATATACCCAATCCATACCTTCATATTTGTTTTGAAAATATCTCTTGTGAGGCTTTGAGTTGACCAATATCTTGTTGAAGTAAACGCACAAATCATCTATTATTTACTTGATCTGTACCCAGTAAAATTAACATTTAAGGTGAGAAAATAAATGTAGAAGTACTTTTCTATTTTCACTAACTGAAATCATTTGTATTAACAAAAATATACACATAATAACGAAAAATATGATACCAATAATGATTGTTACTTGAGAGCAGTACCAAATTCACTGATTTGGAATTTTAAAATTCAGTATTTTCTCCTTCATAAATATAGTGTTGGATAAAAGGGAAAAAACAGTAAATAGATATGTGTTGCATTTTTCTCACAATCTTCTTTAAATTTTAATACCCCAGAGTCTCAGAAAGATATACACATCACTAATGAAATCAAATGCTATAAGTCATGGAACTGACCTCATTGTTTTTAAATCCTAAACAGTTTGAAATCTTTAGCGAAACAGGGATGTGGGTACAGCTGAGTAGTATAGCACCTGTTTAGTGGGCATGCAATCCTGAGTTTAATTCCAAAAAATGCTAACAGCAGCAAAGATTTAGAGAAACCACAGAATAAAATGAAAATCATCACTTATTTTACATGACACATGGACCATTCTAACAGTGTTACTCTTGTTTTCCTTTGTAAAACTTAAATTGATATGATCATTTTAGCTCCTTTTGTCCTGTTTCCTTCTCCAAAATTCTTCATAGTTAAACAACATTAATTTATAACCTTTTCTGTGAAGACTCTCAATGCTACAAAGTGTAACAAAGAATGACAAATAGATTTAAGATAATCAGTGGCAAATATAAGCTCTTTTGCTCTTTCTAAAAATGTGGTTTTTTAAAATTTTATGCAAATATTTTATCTGCTTGCTTTAAAATAATTATCCTTAATTGAAAAGAATGAAGCAATGTAGACTGTGAGTAGTTCTTTACACTATTTTTTTCTTTTATTGTTAAATTAAGTTCCCCATCCCAAGGACAGCTATAAAAGGCTTTTAAGTTTAACTAATATGTTTTTATTGGAAACATAATTTTATTCTTTTTCATTATTCCTCTATAGAAACAAGATTCTGTCATAATTTATTAATTCAGGTTTGGATTTTCCTTCATGACTAAGTGATTGCTAAGTTGATATATTTCTTTATATATATATATATATATATATACACATAAATACACACACAAATGTAAGACTAATATATATATATACATATATACATATATACATATATACATATATACATATATACACATATACACATATACACATATACATATATACATATATACATATATACATATATACATATATACATATATACATATATATGTATGTATATATATTAGTCTTACATTTTTGGAGAAAGAAACATACCTGTTATTTATCACAATGATCACAATGATCTAAACTATGTAGGTGCTATAGTTCCCATGAGGTAAGTTGAACTTGGATTATTGAGAATCAGAGGCAAGAAATCAGAGAATCGAAATCAGAGAATCAGAATCAGAGAATCAGAGGTAAGAAAATTATGCAGAGGATACTGTGTGTAGTGTTTTAGGGAAAATAGCAGTTCAGATTACAGTGTCTAAAGTACAGAAGGCTGTTAAATTTATCCAGAATATGTTCAAGAATTGTCAGTATTTGTATTTAGTAGAAGGTGGTCCACACAGGAGTTTGATTTGATAGTCCTCAAGATCATGTCTAGAATCTGGACATTAAATCCAGAAAGGAGCCATAACTCACAAGGTGGCTGGAGCCATCAGAGATAAATACTGCCAGGTAAAAGAAATCAATAGTTTCAACTCTTAAAACAGGCCAGGATTCAGGAAAATGTCAGGACTAAAAAAGGGATTAGGAGCATGTGGCAGAGACAGAGTAGAAGACTAATCTTAGTCTGGTCACAAGTGAGCAGAGAAGTATTTTAGTAGGCTAATGAAAATCTCAGATTTTACCCACGCCTGTTTGTAACCAATTGAGCTCAGTTATTTCACTTTAAAAAACTAATGCTGGAAGACTTAGACATTTAAAAATAAGTCTCCTAAATGCAAAATTACTCATTGAGCTATGTAATCTCTTCCTTGTTAGTGGAAGTTTATGGAAAAGTTTTCCAATGATCTTTCATTTATGTAATATTTATTGAATATTTACTATACTGGACACTGGAAGGACAACTGGAAATAAGACTTTCATTTCTTAAGTGAAAAATAGTTGCTCTTGTCTCTTGTTTCTGTTTTGAAAAACAGAAAAATTCTTGAAAAATTCTTATGTCTCAATATA
The DNA here is from genome assembly GCA_004027295.1 of Dolichotis patagonum. Taxonomy (NCBI): domain Eukaryota; kingdom Metazoa; phylum Chordata; class Mammalia; order Rodentia; family Caviidae; genus Dolichotis; species Dolichotis patagonum. The sequence goes on from PVJX010005809.1 coordinate 3,727, forward strand.
TTATGTATTTATTGAATACTAATACAGAACTGTCTGAAACTTTGAGTACTTTGTTTGACCCAATAGAATGTACTGTCTGTGAAAGCAGGACTTCATGTTCATAATTTCAATTGCAGATCCTAAAACAGTGCCTAATATTCAAGAGATATTTTAATAGAAAATAAAAGTGGTGAATGCATTATTCTACTTCAAATATTCTTCCCATATCATCAATTTGTTAATTTCTTCCTTGTTGGGGAGTAATGAAATAAAAATATGTCTTTGCTTTTATAATTTAAATGAGAATATTTTTATTTCTTTTAATTTTCAAATTCACTTTATATTTAATAGAATTTAATTCCTAATTGAGGTATGCTCACTGATTCACATTATTTTACATGTTCTCATGTACAGTGTGCCTGTTAACATCCTAGAGATTTTTTATGAATAAAGGAGGTTAAAATAAATGATGCAGTGTGTTGCAGTCACAAGGTTAGAGAGAGTTTTCATTCAAATTTCTCCCAAGACGTTTGGAAATATCATTTTCAACCTTTTTAAAGAGCCATACCATCTTCCAGTATTGTCTTAAGTGATAGTCAAGGAAAGTATTTTTTTCACTTTTTATCAGTATCTTTATAACTAGGTACTCATTTGTAAAGGTTGGTAATTTTTTTCTTTCAAAAGAATGGATTACCTTTATGGTTCAATATAATACAAAATATTGCAAACTTTTTAGTATACAGATTAAGCATATCTCAGAATAAAAACATTGATATCTCCAGTGCCTTTCTGCTATTTCCTCTTATTTAGTATTTTTTGTTTTTACATATTTCTGTGGAAAATGTCAAACCTATCTCCTAAATTTTGCTATTAGTTTTTAAGCTCTTTTAAAATAAAATTTATATAAAGTCTTAATTGAACAATAGTGGTGGAAAGAAACAATAGAGGAACCCACTCCCTTCTGCAAGGAAAAGAAATTTCTACCTTCCCAGAAAGTTCTTTCATGTCTTTTTCTAATCTGCTCTCATAATCTAAAACAAACTACTGTTCTGAGTAATAGCTTTTTTTGTAACCTTTAACTAGTTGTAATTTTTCTAGAACCTCACACAAATGGAATACTAAAATATGCTTTGAATTATTTTAATCACTATAATCAGCATACATATCAGCCAATTTTCCTGTTCCTGGAGCACTCACCATTGAAAGGCAGAGAGATTTGTTTCGTTCAAGGTTCCTGCAGGTTCAGTCACTGGTGGATTGGCTCCAAGACAAAAAGTCACAGTGAAAGTGCATGACAATCAGAAAGCTGCCCATTCCAGTGCTGTCAGGAAGCAGAGATAAAGGAGCTTGGGACCAGAATATGTATTCCTGTGCTGCACACCCGCAGTGATCTGCTTCTCCTATCAGCTCGACCTGCTGAGAACACATTCAGGTACGAACTCTTTGGTGGATTAAGCAATGCTGTGATCAAATCACTTTCTCAAACTCGCATCTCAGATCACATCAAATTTTGGTAGGGGTATTTTTGATCCAAACGACAACAATATATTTATTTGTGAAATATATATATATATATATGTTATGTTTTTCAGTAGCTCATTTTTTTTCATGATGAGTAAGACTGAGTTACAGAAGTATAACGCAACGTGTTTATTCATTCTTCTCTTGTTTTATGGGTTATTTCCAACTGAGCTATTTCCAATGTAAAGACTGTTGTGAACAAAGGTAGCAGCAAACACAGACATGTGTGTATAAATCTTATACTAACTCAGTACACATTCTGTGTGTGTGTACATATTTGTAAATGGGAGTAATGAATCAAATACTGTTAAACCGGCAAAATGTATAGAGAAAGAGGAATGGCTTACAATAATTGCAATAATATGAACTGGTACAACAACTGCAAACTGTTTAACACATCCGGGTTTCCAAAAAGTGGTATCTAAATTAACCATACAATCCAATAATTCCATTACTCTTTTTACCAAGATAAATGAAAATATATCTCCACATAAAGACTTATACACAAATGAATATACCAAAATAATTTAATTACAATAACCTTTAACAAAGAAATACTCTCAGAAGAAATCTCTTTTATTGGGTTTAACTGTCCTGTTTTTTTCCAGAGCCTAATAAGCCTGGTGGAAATTCATCATTCAATTCATAAGCTTCTATTCTTCAATGAGTGGTAGGTGAAATGACCAGTTCTGCTCATTGGAGACTTCTTGTGTCACATAAGGAATGCAGAAAAGCTGGAAATCAGTTGTGAGGTGCGTCATTCAGGTCACTGACTCACTAGAACAAAGTTATGATCAAAGATTCATAGGATGTCTCATTCCCACACCTTATCACATCAATTAGTCTCCTATATCTCAATACGGCAATGTTTTAGCTTCATAAATAGCCTACAAAAATTAAAAAAAAATGTTACTTAAAGATTCTCTATGGGAGGCAAAAGCGAGAGCATTAAGAAAAAATTCAGCTTCTAACACTTCAACTCCATTGTTAAATAATACCTAACTTCTAGCCAGGTAACATAAATCTTTATATGAAGGCCTTTTTCCATCAGCGCTTTTGAAGAATATGTTCTGTTTGCCATTCAATACAAAAACAGGAAGACATAAGAAAAAGTGGCCGAGGATTTAGCTCAGTGACTTAAGCACCTGCCTGGCAAGCACCAGGTCGTGAGTTCGATCCCCGGTACCTCCCCCGCAAAAAAGAAAAAAAAAGTAAAAGACATTATTTGAAGATTCAGAACAATGATTACAACTAGCCTTAGATAACACATAGTTTTAAAACTTATTAGAGGAGAAAAAATAATTGTGTTTATTATGTAAAGGAATCTAATGGAAAAAGTGGGCAGTATGCAAGAACATATGGGTAACACAAGCAAAGCTGGAAGATCTGAAAAAAGCTGAATGGAAGCACTAGCTATCAAGAACATTGCAACAGAAATAAAGAATGATTTTTGAGGGCTTCATACATCCACTGAATATGCCTGAAGAAAGAAAGAGCCGGCAAGCTAGAAGATACATCAGCGCAAATGTCCCAAAAGAAAAAGCAAAAAGAAAAAAAATAATTATTTTTATAGAAGGAAAAACACTAATAAGGCTATTACTTCAGCTGTCCATAGGCATATTGAGAATACTAAAAAGGAATAGAGCAAATATTGAAAATAATGTTATTCAAGAATTTTCCAAAATTAGTCATAAAATTAAACTGCAGACAGCAAAAGTTTAGAGACCACGAAGCACGATATCTACCAATAATCTATGAAAAGCATATAATTTGAAAGGCAGAAAAGAAAACTCTCTAAGAAATAACTCTTGGAATAATTAAGGGGATAAATAGAAATAACCTTACAGTAAAAGCATAAAAATTATATCAGATTATTTTTCAAAAACTATTCAGGCAAGAAGAAAAGTGAGTAAAATATTTCAAATGTTTGGAAAAAAAGAAAACCTAGCAACTTGGAATCCTATTTCAAGTAAAATTGTACGAAGTAAAGAGGTAAAGAACACTTTCTGAACATGTAAAAGTATTGAAGTTATAATAAAAAAAATCCTAATAGAGAAAAGCACAGAAATAGATTGCTTCATGGGTGAATTTTATCAGACATTCAAATAATACTGAATTGCCAACCCTTCTCAAACACATCTGAAACATAAGTATACAATATACATCCAAATTTATTTTCAGGCCAGCTCTTTCCCTGTTACTAAAACTGCAGGCTGCTACCATACAGTAAGCTGCCACCACAAGAAAAGAAAACTCCAGGACAACAGCTCTGATGACATCGGAGCAAAATTTCTCCATAAAATACTAGCAAACAAAATTCAACAATGTATCAAAAAGTTTGTAAACCACAAGTAGGTAGGTATTATTTTGGGGATACAATACTGTATTAGCATAGGCAAGTCAAGCAATGTGATAGGTGACATTAACAGGATGAAGAAAAAAATGCAATGATTTCAATAGATTCTGAACAAGCATTGAGCAAAGTTTAACATCTTTTCATTTAAAAATGAAAGTTATTAACAAAATATAATTTTCCAAGCATGATTAAGGCCAGTACAAAAAGCTTATCATAATGAAGAATAACTAAAAACGATTGCTTCTTTTTCGTGTACAAGGCAAGAATGTCCACTCCTGCCACTTCTAGCTAATACACAGCAGTCAGAAAAGTAAAATAAATAAAAGGTATACAAGTTGTAAGGGACAAACAACACTATTGCTTGTAGATAACAATGGTTTATATGTGAAATACCTTAAATCCTCCCCACTCATTGCAAAACTGTTAAAATTAATACTCAAGATAGCTTATTTTGAGGTTCTAGTAAGAGAGTACAGCTATTATTCAATTGAAGGTCTCCCTCTGTGGGAGAGGGGGTCAACTTAAACACAAGTGTAGGAATGGAGAAAATGGAGCAGTGAGGGAGGAAGAGGACCGCCCACCTCGCCAGCCAGATCAGCCAATCAACCCTGGCGGATCAGTGGGGTGACAGATGCTGCAACCAGATTGCCTTCATAGCCAAAAGAGCTAGAGAGAATAGCAGAATAAAATGTGTAAAAATGTGTGACATTTCTTTATACCAGTAGTAGTTTTTCTAGAAAAGAAATCAACATCCTATTTGCCATGCTGCAACCAGATTGCCTTCATAGCCAAAGAGCTAGAGAGAATAGCAGAATAAAATGTGTAAAAATGTGTGACATTTCTTTATACCAATAGTAGTTTTTCTAGAAAAGAAATCAACATCCTATTTGCCATAGGATAAAAATAATAATGTGCTTAGGAATAAATTCATTCAAGGAATTAAATATCCTCACAGTGAAAACTATAAAATATTGGTTACAGAAATTTAAAAAGATATAAATAAGTGGAAATATATACCATCTTCACAGACTGCAATAATCCATACTGTTGAGATACTCATACCTAAAGAGATGCATGGTCCCTCCACAAACTCTATCAAAAGTTTGATGGCATTATTTACAGAAATAGTAAAAAAAATCTAAAATTGTGGGAAGTCACCATGCTGTCTTTTCAATTGAATGGTTTATGAAAAGAAGGCATTATAGTTATCTTTGTTACTCTGCTGTTAATTTCATTTGTCTGCTTCCTTTAGATAGATAGAGAGGTTGCATTTTTTTCCCTTTGAGACAGGGTGTTGCTATTTAGTTCAGGATGGTCTTGAGCTCCCTATAATCCAGGATCGCTTCAAGCTTGAAGTGAATCTCCTGCCTCAGCCTCCAAGTGCTGGGATTATAGGTATTTGTACCATGCCCAGGTCATAATGTATTTTTTATCTTTGCTGTTCTATAGTTTCATAACGATATACCAATGTGTAGTGAGGTTTTGTTTGTTTTTCAGTTTGTTTTTGTTCAATTTGTTGTTTTTTCTACTTGATATAATCTGAGTGTCCTAGATTTGTGGATTAATAACTGTTATTATTTTGGAAGAAATTCTCAGTCATTATTTTCTCCAATAATTATTATTTTTTGTCTCTGAATTTTCACTCAGATTGTCCCATTATACATAAAATATACCTTTTTAAATTGTCTCACAAATGTTTGATGTTCTAGACTTTTTTTGTTGACTCTTTGATTGCTTGCTTTTGAATTTTAGAAATTAGTATTGATAAACCCTCAAGTCCAGAGATTTTTTCCTGTGTCCAGTCTATTAATAAGCCCAGCAAAGACATAATTTATAAAAGTTTTTTATTCTCTGTAGTTTTGTTCTTTATGGGGTTACAACTTTTATCTCTGCACTTACATTGCCTACATGTTCTTGTTTGCTATTTTACTCGTTAGTCATCATAATGTTAAACATGATTGCCCTAAATTCCCTCTCCGATAATTTCAGCATTTCATTCATGTCAAATTTGCTACTTGCTTTGTTGCTTCACAAGTTAGCTTTTCCTGTAGGTATAAAATTGTTTCTTGACAGACATGATGCACTAATAAAAAGTACACCAGTAGCTCGGTTCGTGAACACTTCTGTTTATGAATAATTCAGTTCTCAGACAGAAGTGTTCAGCAAATTTTACTTCCATTTCATGAGCTCTGCACTACTTGACAAACTTGATCTCATCCACCTTCCTTGCACAAACATGAACGTGATCATCTCCAGAATCCTGGAACCATTAAGTTTGTGGACCGAGCTACTCCAGTTTTGTTACAAATACACCTTAAATAATGTAATGGTAAAGTGAAAGGGCTGTATTCCATAATGTTATGATTAGGTCTCATACTTTAAATGTGCCCATGCACCAGAAATGTGGGTTTAATAACTGTTCTTTTAGGTTTTCTCTCCCTCAGATAGAGAAAAATGAGAGAGTTGGAGTCAGGTATTTTCCTTCCTCTCGCCAGCAAAGCTCTTCTTATAAAACCCCAGCAGTTAGGCTCTGATAAAACCCCAGATTAACTAGTTTCCCACAATACACTGATAACAAAAACATAGTGTTCTGGAGTTTCAGAAACTTTTGGTTCTACTACTACAACAAGTCAAGTGGATTTTTCTCTAATACTAGTGTCAGAATTTAGGTGAGTTTGCCTGAGGTAAAATGTACCAACAAAGTTGTCTTCTTCCTTTCCCATGACTGGGTACTCTGAAGCATTCAACTTTCATATTTGTCAATTAATTCTCCACTTAAAACTGAGATTGCCATGTCCCAGCACTGGTTCTCATGGAAGTTTCCATTCAGGTCCGCATCCTCTGTGTGCTTCTGTGGATCATTTTCTTTGGTTTAGGGGGCCTCAGTTTGCCCAGTTAACATTTCTCTCATAGGTTTCTTTAAGGTGTAGTCATGTACCACTCATCAATACATTTACAGTGTATCAAATTCCACAATTCTGTGCTGTGTTTTTGAAGTGGTGACGTGGCTTCAAATAATTTATGAAAATAATGTAAAAGATTCGATCATTGGAACCAAGTAGTATTCCATTATATTTAAATACCACACATTGTTTATCCAGTCATCAATTACAGGTACACAGGCTGCTTCCAGGATTTTTCTATTATGAATTGTGCTGCCATAAACATTGATATGCACATATTACTTCAGTATGATGTCTTACACTCTTCAGGAAAGTTTCCTAGAAGGAGGACAGCTGGGTCATATGGAATTCCTAATTTTAATCCTTTCAGAAATCTCCCCACTGGTTTCCCTAGTGGGTTGTACTTGTTTACATTCCTGCCAACAATGAAGGAGGGCTCCTTTTTACCACAGCCATTCCAGTGTCTTTTTTTTGTGATTGCCATTCTTTCCAGAATATCACGAAATCTTAGTGTTTTAATTTACACCCTTTCAATGGCCAGGAATATACATTTTTCAGCAATTTGTTGACCATTTGTATTTTTTCCCTGGGAAGTGTCTGCTCATTTCAATGGCTCATGTCTTTCTTTTTTCTTTAAATTATTTAAAGGTAGTAAAATACAACAGAATAAGACAGAATAAAACCAATCAAGACAATGCAATGAAATTGATGCAGAACTTCACAGCAGGTTTCCAGGATAACAGTAATAGGTACCATAGTATATCTCATTGTCTTCACAATAGTTGTCTTTTCAATCGGGTATAGCAAGATCAAACCAAATACAGAGCCTCATAAAAGAAACAGAGTACTGAATAGAGCAATACAATTAATCAAAGTAAAGCAAAACAGGGATGATAATATTTGCCCTCAAACACATGGTAGAAGGAAATTCCCCATATTTATTATATTGCATATGGTCATCTTCTCAACAGATGCTCAGACCTCTGGCTCGCATTTGATAATGAGGGATCGGGAGAGGGATGTTTGATTTTCAGCCTGTGCACTGGCAGGCTCACGGGTGCCTACCAGGAAGGTGACCGGGTTGCTTTGTTGTCCAGCACCCTAAGTTCCAACATGGAGCAGATCTCAGGAGATGATGGGGGGCTGGGTCTCTCGCTGGGCTGCTGCACTCTCCTGCCATGGTTGCTTACCAGGGAGACAAATGGGTTCCTTTGTTGCCCAGCACCCTAAGTTCCAACAATGGCTCATTTCTTAACAGCATCTTTAATTTTAGGTGATCATTTTTTCTAGTTCTCTAGATATTCTAGATATTAGTACTTGGTCTGAAAAGCAGTTGGGCAACTTTTTCCATTGCATAGGTTATCAATTTATTTTTTGATTATTTGGCTGTATAGAAGCCTTTCAGTCTGATATAATTCCATTTGTTGATTCTTGCTGTTACTTGTTTTCAAGTGACTTTCTTTCCCTTTCCTACACTTATGTCTTCAAATATCTCACCTACTTTATCTTCAGTAGGTTTAATGCTTCTACTGTAATATTTAGGTCTCTGATCCATTTTGATTTTAATTTCATATACAGACAGAGATATGGGTCCAGTTTCAGTCTTCTGGAAACCACCAGTTTTCTCAGCCTCATTTGTGTAATTGTTTCTTGTTGATGATGTTGTTGTTGAAAGGCTACTTTTCCTCCAACCTATGGGTCTTTTTTTCGTTTTAGGAAACCAATGCACATGCAAAATACAAGGCTGAATGAAATAAATCAGTCACATAAACTTGAAAAATGTATGATATCTCTAATTTGAGTAAGGCAATGTATGTCTTATGAGAAAAAATACAGGAAGGATAGAACAAGACGTGTAGATGGATCTGTTGCATATGGCGAGGTGTCGGGGTTACCAAGGTTGAGGGAGTAAGGATAAATCAGGTATTTTTAACATATGCCAAAATCAAGGCACTGACCACGGTGAACGTGGACACCATGTACCACAAATATAAAGTAACATTATTAATATTAATAAGAGTGAAAAGGGAAGAAGAGGAACTAGAGGAAGGTGAGAGGAGGAAGGAAGGGGGTAAAAAAGTGAAATGAAACATGCTATGTAATGTACATGTACCAACTCCTCAAAATGACTGTAAAGTGTATGTACTACAAACAATCAAGTAAGAATAGGTAAAAATTATGGAAATAAGTACATATAAAACTGTTTATCATAAAATATGTAGTTATTTCCATAATTTTTAGCAACACTGGTACTTTTGTCATGTCTGATCTCTCTTGATTCCTAAGAACTATCCCATTATTTTTCTTTGTTTTTTCTGTGCTATTATTTTTTCCTTGTTCAAAAAGGGTGCCTGTTTTACTTTCATGTTCCAAAGACATTTCTCTCTACAATGAATTCTGGAATGTTTCCCTTTATATCTTCTTTCTACATGTTAAAATTCCTCCATAGTATTCAGTTCTCTATTGTTACTAATGAGAGTCAACTGTCATGCTTTCTTTGTTTTTCTTTACATCATATTCTAAGGTTAATTCCACATTTTTTTCTTTTTTTTCATTTTTTCATCACAAATTGACTTTGATGGGTCTATGTGTCACATTTTCTGCATTACCCATATTTGGGATTATTAAGCTTCTTGAACAAAAAGTTGCTAAGTTTTTTCCAAATTAGGTAAGTTTTTGGTCATTATTCTTCAACTGCTTTGTTCTGTTCTCTTGTTGCTCTTTTTTCTTTTAGTATTCAAATTATACACATATATTAATCCACATAATATTGTCCTATTGTTTTTGGGAATCCTGATGTTTTCTTTTTGTCAACCTTCTTTTTCTCTTTGATTCTCAAGTTGAGTTAGTCTGATTAAACTATTTTCACATGAAGTTATTCTTTATTTGTAATTTCTAATCTTTTTTGAATCCTATCTAGACAATGTGACATTTAAGTCATTATATTGTCAACTCTAGAATTTCTGTTTGATTTTTTTTAAGTTTCTATATTGAAATGTTCATTTTTTTCTTTTATTATGTATGTAAATTTCAAGTTTTGAAGACATTAATAGAAGGGGACTTAGTGTTTTTTTCTAATAATGTTAGCATATTGATCATAAATTCAGCTTCTATTCATTCATTCTGAATTTTTCTAAATATTGGTTAAAAGATTTTACATGTCTAATGTTAAGGTGCACTTTTGACATATTTTTCATCTTTCTTTTGCATCCTATACACTATCTAGAGGTTTCTAATTCTGTAATATTTCTCTGAAGGGTGATTTTTGTGTTCAAAAACAATTAAGATATTTGTATTTAAACTCCACACTCTGCCATGGGAATCTCTACTGGTTGTTTCACATCTCTAGGTCTTTTACCCTCCTACCTTCTGAGGATTTTCCTGCTTCCTGACCTGTGCATTGAGCAGACAAAAATTTGGATGGATTTTTACACTCACATTTTGGGGCTCATCCCGTCAACTCCTTCACTACCAAAACTGAACTCTGCTTTTCGACATTTAAGTCCTCAGGGTCTGGCTTAAAGGGGTCTGCCGGCTGGAAAATGCTGCAAATTCATATTTTCATTTTCTTTAATGACTATTTCGACTGTATATGCCCAATGAGTTTCTTAAAATAGTTGTTTTAAGCATTATTTTCAGTTTTTGTTATAACTGCCTATGAGTAGGGTCTCCTGGTACTATACCATTATTTGAAGTTGAAACACTCGTCTCATTTTCAAATGGGCTTTATGTCTAATATTTTGAACTTTATTTTACTTTATCTCTTTCCTTTGTGATCTTACTCATTCATTAAGAACTGCTTATTCTGCTTCATAAACCAAAGCTTTAATTTTATTTTCCTACATACCTCATCATATTAAGAAGGTAGAGTTTACATTTACACAAATTGCTCTCTCTCTGTTAAGACAAATAACTGGCTTACTAAAAATATTTGCTTAGTTTTCAGATCTTCGTATCAAGTATGTGTAATCAAAGGTCCACTGAATCTTTCTACTATGACTTAGATATTTATCATTTCTTATCATTATTAGTTAATTCTGTTCATTAGCTCAAACCTATATGATAGCTATTGTTCCTGTATTGCAATGAGGAAATATAAAACAAGTAGTAATTTAATAATTTTATAAGATTCTAGAGTGAAAAATTTGTGTGTTCTGAGTATTAAGGTCAGATTTTATTCAGCTTCTGCTAAGCTTCCCCCTGGCCTGCTATAAACGTATCTAACGTATCTGACTATTTCTATGTAAACTTCCAAAAGAAGGTATATGCCTTAGTTATGTTAACCTAAGTTCTAATATCACTTTGGAACATAAGTGTCCTTGATTATCAGAAGTCATTTAGCAAATATTTTTCAACAAGATGTTTCATTTGGCTTCGATTTGTAGTATACGTAGTTTGGTTAAGATTCAGCTTCCTCACTGCCGCATCCTAATCATGACCTGCACATGTCTAAGTACCCAGATTTATAAGTGGAGGGGGGGAATTTCTCACAATTCTGTGAGGTCTGGGGATCATAGACAACAGTGATACTATCTTTCCTATGAATCCAATGAGAAACTTTTTAAAAGAGCATATTCAGGAAGCCCCAGACCATGTAGAGTTCCTGGATATAGTTGTGTAAAACGGGGTGTGGAAAAAGAGGACTTTGGGGAGTCTAAATGATGCAATGGTAACTATGTACTGCATTCTTTTCTGTGATGGCTACAAAAACTACTGCAATTCAGGCTGAGAACACCTGGAAGGAAATGCCCAGGCAGGCACTTGCCACTGAAATATGGCTAGAGAACCATTCCTCCATGTAAGAATCACTCTGTTACTTTCTTTTGAGTATTCAGCCTGAAACCAATCAACCTGAGTCCCCATTCAAGAAGGCATCTTTACAATCACAAGCTGTGGGAAACTTGGTTGGTTCACTGGAATCTAATTTGTCTTTGTTTTGTAAAAGATAGAGAGAGAGAGAGAGAGAGAGAGAGAGAGAGAGAGAGAGAGAACTTGGAGCTGCGGGTATTGCCAGAATCAGAGCTGACTGCATACAGCATGTTTGTGGTAATAAACAACAGTGTTATTATTGAATATAAAGCCTGTGATAAACAATGCCATGATGTTCCATTCACCCTAATAGGCAGGAGCAGATAATTGGGTCAAATAAAGTGCTAAAACAGTCTCTAGCCACCTTTCTCAACATCTCTCCAAATGAGAGAATCACTCCGAATGTTGCACTACTCAGCGGTAGCCTGGGATACCAGCTTTTGTGTCTCACTAAAAGAATATGCTCCCCTTGCTAATGGAAAACAACAGAAGCTAAAGACAATTGCCAGGATTGTCAGATCTCTTTTTTTTTTCTTTTTTTCTCTAAGTGATAATGTGGTAATGAGCAGACATGAAAATAATTCCACACATTCATCAAAGCCAAGGGAGCATTCTTTGGAACACATTGCCAATTGAAGTCCCAAACACTACCAACCATGGGGACTTCTGTGTCTAAACTCAGAGCTCTGTTGTTTCTTGTGGCGATTTCTCTCTTTTCACCTTCTCTCCACAAAACTATTCTGTCATCGCAATGGGAATTATTTGAATAAGCCTTTGTTTTGTCTTATCAGAGCATTAATTTGACAGTTTCTGCTCTTTCCTTTGATTATTGGATTTACCAAGTAGATGGGATGTTAGCACAGCCAAGAGTGATATTCTTACTCTGGCAGTGAAGTTAAGTAATCATTGGCAACCATTCCGTTTTTTAGTCTCTGTTACTCCACATGTCCTGGTAGAGAGTGCATAGGTTTACAACTCTGGATACAGGCTGTGAAAACATTTAAAAATACACTGAAGACACAAAAGTAGCACTGCTATTAAAAATCCCTTTCATTGTGTAGGTTTATGAAGCAAACAAAACTAGCTGGAACTGGGCTGTGGATGAATACATTCTTTCAGCCAGCAATTCAACAAATATTTTCAAGTGTCTACACTATACTGATCACCAATCTGGTTTTCCAATTTGCATTAGGATTTTACACTATTTACTACACCAATAATCATAGTTTAATTATTCTATCTCAAAGGAAATACATTTATAGGCTTCATTTTTGAAACAGAGTTTTCTTCTTTCCAATTGACAGTGTCCACAAATTCAGACTCGAGTCACCATACACAAAAGTGGATCGTTAGCTAGGAGGCAAATGAACTGGAATGAAAACCCATTCAGTTTTATAAGTTTCCAATTTCTTGATGATTGGAAAGGCCTCAAATGAGAAATAAATAAATAAACAAATAAATAGAAATATGTGTGATGTTACAATGTGATTAGAAATACTTACTCGTCTTTGTCTCTGCTTCTTAGCAAAGAATTCTGGTAACTTCCTGAATGGCAGGAGTAAGATGAACATTTTTTATTATTCATGATTCTCCTTTAACCATAGCTTACTTTATGATAATGAAGCCACTCAGGGAGGATGAGGCTGGTTTCCAGAGGAACCAACCATGAAATCGAAAGATTAGTACTTTCAGCCTCAGCCCTTCCCCACACACCTCTGGGGAGGGGATAACACCTGGAAATTGAGTTAGTCACCAATGACCGATGAGTTCATCAATCATGTCTGCATAAAAGAACCTTTAGAGAAACTCTAAATAAAACCATTTGGACAGATTTTGGGCTGCTGAATGGATTCAAATAAGGGACAGGTTCTCTAGTTGGATAAGAACAGAAGACTGTGCTCAGCATCTTACTGGACCTGTCCTGCCTTATTCTCACCGTTCATTTACATTATTTACTTCTTATGTATACAAAAAAGTGTTAATGGCAAGTCAAGTGTTTGTCTGAGTTCATGAGCTGTTTCATCAAATTATCAAATACAGAAAAGAAGATTGTAGGATCCCTCAATTTTAGACAAGTCAAAGGGAAATGGAAGTTCCTTTGGATCTTCTACCTACAGTCTGTGCCTGAGTGGAGAGAGTCTTCGGAGACTGTGCCCTAAAGTTGTGGCATCTGTGACAACTCTGATTAGATAGTGTGAGAACTGAATTAAGTCACAGGACGCTCAGTTGGTGTCTGGAGAATTGAAGGACTTAGCTGTCACAGGGAAAACACTCTTACATTTATTATCAGAAATGTGGAGACTAGAGACGTAGATTTTTTTTTTAAATTTTTGTTTTATACTGACAGACCCAAGACATTCAGAAGCTTTTCCTGACTAACTCAGGACATAAATTGGTCTCTTTCATGTGTGATCTAGAGATATTTCTGTATCACTCATTTGATGTGGAGAATATATGGCTTTGTGTTATGTAATAAATCATTAAATTATAAATTTTTACCCACTCCAGAACTTTTTCAACCTGACATTACATTTGATGGAATAACACAATCACAGAAAAGTCTCAGTAAATGATTCATGCCAGTTACCATAACAAGACAGACCCTCGGTACCAATGCACTGCATCAGCCCAGAGCTTGTGACTTTGGCCAGCTTTGCCCCAGGCCTCTGTACAATCAGAATGGACCTTTCTCCTTGCATTTCCAGTTCAGTCATTCAAATTAAACACAAATTGAATGTGAGTAGAAGTTTTCTCAGTCTGACAGCTGTCCAGTGTCTTATTTGTGGAGAAAAAAAATAAGAACATGTTGGCTGTGTTCTTGTTTCTGATGGGCCACAGGATAAAATGTGAAGCAAACAGGAAGGGCCTGGCACTGCTATGACAGTCAGGAGGATAAAATGACAGTCAGGAGGATAAAATGTGAAGCAAACAGGAAGGGCCTGGCACTGCTGTGCCAGCTCAGAGCCTGGTGCCATGCACAGCATTGTCAAGGAAACGGGTTGGCCTTCCGTCTGCCTACTTCAACAAGTGGTGACTAATTCTGACAGAATCGCAGAAAACCCAATGATACTTTTGTGTTTTCTTTGAATTAATAGAAGGCATTGGTCTTCACAGCTTTCATTTTACTAGCACTTTTCACTGACGCTAAAATTAATCTTCCAGTATAACATCACTATCAAAACAATCTACACATGGAATCTTAGCAGCTGAGTTTTTGAGTTTTCTTCAAGGTTCACGTTTGTTATTTTATTTTACATTCAAGAATGAAAAACTTGGCCTTTCTCGTTGCTTTGTCTTAGCATCATGTATTAGTAAATACATTCTATATTTTCCTGGATGCCTTACTAACTGTATATTTATAATAGAAAATATGAAGGGAGAAAAACTATATATATATATATATATATATATATATATATATATATATATAACGAAAGAAAAATGCAGAATATCGGTCAGGCTTGACGAGGTTTCCCCCAGAATAGATTACCTAGTCTAATGTTGTGGAAAAATGACTGCTATAGATAAGCAGAAGTCAAGAAATTAAATTTTATGTGTTCTGCTTGGAAAAAAAAGGGAAGACTTTGGCTGAAAAACAGAATTCATCATGACTTGGTATAAATTTTGAATGTTTCAATTCTGTTGAAAAAGAAAACCCTCATGGCAGAACCAACTGAAACTCAGAGATCGCGAAATATCTTCTAAGTGATAGTGAAAGAATAAGGAAGTAGAAAAGATGGCAGCAATGTCTCAGACAATTCTTGAGTTGTTTCATTTTCGGGTTAGAGGAAAACTGTAGTCTTCTCTGTAATTATCGCTAGTGTATTTGTGAGGTGCTACCTTATACTGGATGCTTGTGAAACAGAAGAAATCCTGTTTAATTTAGAAACTGAATTATTATTTTTTAAAATATTAGTCCAGTGAAGAGTTTACCCTTCTCCCTCTTCCTAATGACTGTCTGATTTCTCAGGTCACATTCTGAATCACTTTATCTTTTCTGTATTCCATCATTTTTGCATTCAATTCAGATGAAGACATGTTATTTTTCCTCATGCCATGGATATCTAATTGGGTTATAACTCTTATAATTTTATAATCATCTATCCAGTTAAAGAATCTGGCCCATCAAAAAATTTCCCCATCACTTTAAGACAGAAAAATAACAGTGAATGTTGAATGTAGAAAGGATTACCAAAAAACCACTTGCCATTAATCCACCTCATAATAGTCTCCTTTACTTAGACCACACTGATTCTGCTCATTCTTGCCAATTTCTGAAGCAATGCTGGAAGTCCTCTTTCTTGAATGTCTTTAGTTGTCCAGTTATAACTGCCTGGATCTCTTTAATCAATTTAAAATGTTTCTCTTACATGATCATCTTGACATTGGAGAAATCACACAGTGCCAGATCTAATAGTCAAAATGAATGAGGATTCAGTATAGTACTTCATGAGATTGGATGGATCTCAGTAGCAATATTCACCTTATTTTTAATGAAACCTGATAAAGACATTCATAAAAGAAGACATCCAGAGCTGATTCCCAAAGTGGCAAGAGCAATGGGATAAAGAGTTTCAACTGAAGGAAAGTATTGTGTTGGCAACATGTCTTTTAAAATTTTCACTTTCAATATGCACCATACAGTTCAATCAAACTTCACACTTAATAATGGCAAAAACCTACAACTTAAAAAAATCTAAATTCTCCTTCAATTTGCTTCTTTAATATTTCCTATTTTTGGTAACATAACTTGGCAAATAAGAGAATTGTGGCCTATACTTTCTCATCTCTTATGGTTTCATTCATTAGATTTTTTTTTTCTGGTTTCTTCTTGCTCTGTTTGTAAGATACAAGGCATTTATCGTTTCAAGAAGAACATCAAGAGATGTGTTATTTTCTCATTTTCCATAATTTACATCATTATTTGTCACTGCTAGAATTTATAAAATTCTATTTCTTTCTTTCATAATACATCTTCCTCATACTTTTTAAAACCATTTTTCCACCTCTTTTCTTTTGTTTATCTCAAACATATATGTTACTCATGGTGAACTGCCAGATTGAATTTACTTCTTCCCTTCCATTCCTTTTATCTTTTTCTCTCTATTCCTTTTATTCTCCATTCAAAAGTTGAGATACCACTTCTAAGAGATTCTATTTCTTGATGGATGGTGAAACAATGAGTTTGGAAGCCCAGTAATAGAAAGCAATCTATTTCAAATAGTCGTACTGTGCCCAATTGTAGCCATGAACACTTGAGTCATATAACATCTCTGACTTCACCTTCTGAATTATATATAAATAACGGCTATATCAAGAGTACATTGACAGTGACAAATAAGAAAATATGTAAAAAGTCCTTAGCATGGAGGCTCACAAAGCACTGTAAATTCATAATAAACTTCTTTCAGCTCATGCTGTCCTTTCAGTTCACACCATCAACCTTTCCAAGAGGAAAGTTCTTGTCCTTACAGTTTCCCTCACATGTTACATGTACTGCTTTTCAATTTGTTTGTTCTCTATACACAAACCCACAGAGTCCATGCCAAATTTTCCATCATCTTGCATTCAATGGTTGGTATTTTCTTTCTGAGTACTACTCAAACCATATCTCACTCTGATCCTACTCTTCTTTTAAATTAAAATCCTGTATTATGTTTCACTGCTTATAGAATAGAGTTTAAATAGTTTAATCTCAATTGTTTCCCTTCTCATCTGGGCATGTCGAATGCTACAATAGAACTGGTTCTGTTCTCAGAACACACCATGAATTACTTGGTATGTACCACAGGTAATGTTCAAGAATGTTCTGTGGACATCTCAAAAGCCACTTACCAAATCATTTCAGATTCCAGACACTATCTCTTCCTACTCTTTCCCAGCACCTCCCTTGTTATATTGTAAATACCTATATTTAGATTTTTTTATGTATGCCTTAATAATAAAAGCATCATTAGGATTTCTTCAATATTTTCTAAATTAACAACAATAAGAGAAACCTGCTTTTTTTTACCTAACTTAAATAAATGTTTCTCAGATTATCTTATTTGTTGTTTTATTTCAGCATTTTCCTGGATTGTGCCTGATTCAGTTACTACAAAAAGTAGTACCAATTTGTAAGTCAATGACAAAAGAAATAAAACTTGACAAAGATCAATACTTTCCGGCTGGAAGTGTATTAAGGCTTATGGACATTGCAGAGAAAAATTGCTTATTATCACCATGAATGATTTGAACTAATTTTCATGATTAAGACGAAGTTGAAGAGTGAAAGGTTGAGAGTAATACAGATGAGCCCTAGTTTTAAAGACTACTTTTGAATAGAAAGTTTCAAACCTAACCCCATTCTGCGCATAATGCTATGTCAAATGTTTCCTATCTGGTTCCATCTTGTAGATGATTCCTCATAATATTTTATTCGGTAAAAAGGAGGAGACTTTTCTTTAAATTCAGCATTGACTGTTTCTCTTACAATAAATTTCAAAGTTCATACTTGGCCCATAGAACTTAGCAGAACTTGCACTTTCTTATATTTCTGATCATATCTGCTAAGGGTTTATTCGTCCTTTTTTTGCTCCAACCATTATTGGCCAGTCTGCTTTACTCCTTAAAAAAAAAAATCATCCTCACTTCAGTGTCTCATCTTGACATTAGCCTTTCCCTCTACCTGGAAAGCATTTCCCCTAGACATGCAGGTATTTTGTGTCCTCTTTTGCCTTCTAGTGTTTATTTCACTGTCACCCTCTTATGGTAAGATTTGGCCATTCTACTTGAAATACAGACTTTTCTGCTATTTACAGCATGCTCGATCTCATTTAGCTTGCTATATTTGTCTTCATAGTACTATAAATTATTCAATTTACTTAATTTCACATAATTAAGTTAATTAGTTTATGCATTATTTATTTATTATTTTGTTCACTATTCCATATCCAACATTTAGAAATATACTTAATTCTAAGTATGCTCAATAAATATTTACTAAATGGATGTAATAGATAGGTGTATCTAGACATTTTTGTTACTAAGTTCTGCTGTTTTTTCATATGTATTTTGATCAAGTGGAAATTCCATACATTAAATATCAAAATGAGCACTAAGAAACATCATCAAATAGACTAATAAAGTATTTACAAGATTATTCATTATCGAAATTTGTAAACGTATAGATGAATGCTCTGCTTCTAGTTTTTTCATAATAGAGAAACTTTAAAGTCCCATCATATAAACACTTTAATCTGGCTCACTTATAAGAAGAGTTGCTTTTATAATGTTGACTTGCTGACTGTCTCACTTGCAGCAGAGGAAACAGACACTCTATAGATGCCCCAAAGATATTTCCAAATGTCACTATGAGAGTTATTTTGCCTCACAGCACAATTACATGAAATATACTTAGCATCATTTTCAACCCAACTGCTATCCATGTATGTCAGAAACCAAAATCAAAGACTAAGTAAAACTTCCAGTTTTTCTCCAATTTTCAAATTTGCAAGACAATTTAGATTGACAAAAATAAGAGAATCGTGTTGCATGGATGATGATTCCGATCTTTATGTTACTAATAAACACAATGTAGTTACAAAGTACTTTATAAATTGACTACTAGCCAAGTCAATTTTCTTACCAGACCTTTAAAAATTGGCTTCTTTTCTCCTAATTTACTCATAACAAAGATAATTGCTATGAAGACTTACATAAATTCACATTTACAACATTCTTGATCATGAGTTATTGTCTGGATTTCATAATCATCTCTTTATCCTTTCTTCTACATATTCATTCAACTCTTATGTCACATAACTTTCAGTACACTAGGCATACATAGGACACATAGGGATATAAGAACTTGAGTTTATAAAACTTAGAGCAATATTAATACACATAAAAGTCTATAATAAAGTGATCTATTTTTGAAGATTTTAACTTCACCATGATGATTTCAGATTCAGATTTTCCAAATTCCATGGTCAAAGCATGAAAAATGGAACTAGAATGTGACTGCTATTCATAAAACTTAGAGAAATGAACAAAGACTTAGCTGAAAATTATATACCTATTGTATTAGAAATTAACTATTAGCTAAAAATCCCCCCAAACTCCAAAAAAATACATAAAATACCTAGTTTAGTATGCTAAAACTTTATGGATTAAAATATTGTTGTTAGTGTATCACTCAAAAAAATAGTGAGTCATTTGAAATCAGTAATAACCATATGCATAAAACAGCATTTCCTATAAATATATATAAATAGTATGTGTATGATATTAATAAATTCAAACATTTGAAAAACAGAGCACTGATAATCATATATCTCTCCTAGAAATTAAAGATATTGCATAATGAAGAAAAAAATAGTCAAGTATAGTTTACCCTGACGAAAATAGAGTATCATGAACTGACTTAAAAGTGTGATTTTCTCTGCTATGGTTAGGAATGTATACTGGTGCAACCACTGTAAAAATCAGTGTGGAGATTCCTCAGGAAAGTAGAACTAGAGGTTCCATTTAACCCTGTTATTCTGCTTCTTCATATCTTCCCCCCAAAATTAAAAGCACCATACCACAGTGATGTATGCACTCCCATGTTTATAGTAGTGTGATTTGTAATCTTAGAAACTACCCAAATGCCCATCAGTTGATGAATAGTTAAAAGAGATGTGGATTTTTATATCACACAATAATATTCAGCCATAAAGAAGAATAAATTTGAGACATTAATAACTAAGGTATTGGACCTTGCAACCATATTCTTAAATGAAGTAAATCACATAAATATTGCATTAAATGCATTTAAGTGCATTAAATGCCTGTAAATACTGATTATTTCTCAAGTGTGAAACACTGAATGTGTACATAAGAAACAAAATGTATAATAGATACTGTGAAATAGGAAGCCATTGTTCACAAATAAAGGGGAAATAGCAAAGGGTGGGGGAAGGAAGGGAAAAATGTAAAAGAAGGATAAAATGGAAATGAAACTTTGTAAATAAGGAATGGAAGAGAAGTTGAAGGAAAGAGAGGGAAAGGAGAAAAAAGTGGAATCAAGATACATCATCTACAGATACAAATTCTCTGTGGTGAATGTGATCTTATGCATATCTAAATGGTACCAATAAATTTAATAATAATAATAAGTGAGCATCATACAAAGAATTATACAGTGATTCCTGAGTGATGGGAAACAAATTACTTGAACTATAATTGTTCCAGTTTATTGTCTTAAAAGAGTTTCCAGGTGACAAAAAAGTGGAATTTTTCTGAATTGAGAGCAAATATCTGCAACCAAAATAATTGGAGTCTCTGAAACCAAGCCAGAGAGGAGACAGATAGTCAGAAGTGACTGCAAAGAAGTGAAGAGACTCATTCATATTCATTTGTGTAATTAAAGTTCAGTTGTATAAGGAAACATCCCAAATTTGGGGATGGAGCCAATAGAAAGGATTTGAGGTTAGAGAGCCCAGTGTTTACACAGGGCCAGTGGTGCTATCTGAAAGTTTATGTGGTCTCTAATTCACATGTGGAAAAGCTAACCAGAAAGGTGAGGCCATTAAGAGGTGAGATTTTGGGGAAAATGCTTAGATTAGTGAGGCAGAGACCTCACAACAGTGATAATTCCCTCATAAAATAACCCCAACGGAAACTCTGGGGCCTCTTTCATCATGTGAGGACACAACAAGCATATCACAATATGAGCTACGAAATAGGTTCTCTCCAAGCACTGAATCTGCCTGTGCCTTAATGTTGAAGCATCTCGTTTATAGACAGTAACAAATATATTTTTATTTTTATCAGTTACTGAGGCTGTAGTATTTTATTGTACTTACCTGATAGTCTAACACAGCCAGAAAAAAATTCCTGCTCCTATTGGCAAGATTGAAAATTCTCCTGATAACAGGACAATTAGTAAATTATACAAAATGTCTGAGTAAGCTGTGAGAACTAATTTGTCCTGTAACAATTACTGTCCTTGTTCCATATAATCTAGAGTAAAAGCAAGGTAAAAGAGAGCCAAATTGTTTCCAAATAAACTAAATGTGGTCCAGACCAAAGATCAAGAATATCTACACAAACATAACAAACTAGTGCATATAACATGTTATTAATTATGTCTAACATCAATTCAAACTTGTAAAATATTAAAAGAAGCAAAACAATGTTACGTGAAATGAAAATAAAACTAATCAAAACCAATCTAGACATTTCAAAGACATTAGTTAACATACAATGACAAATAAACTGTTAATATAACTGTGTTCTATTCATTAAGAATGTTAACTGAGGAAAGGGAGGAAAAACTGAACCACAAAAAATACAAAACATTCCTCTAATATCTATGACATGTGAAATGAAAACTACACTGGTTGGAATTAACAGCAGAGCAGATATTGTGAAAAAAATCAATACACTTTAGTTTGAAAGCAAAATGAAATATAGTGAAAAAATAAATCTAAAAAATTGAATAGAGTATTTGTGAGCTATTTGGCAATATTAGAGATCCTAAAATTCATGTTCATATAGAGTACATAAGAAGGGATGGAAATAGAAAAAATATTTAACAAATACTGTTTCCAAATTTCCCAGAGTTGATGAAAACTTTACATTGACACATACAACAAACTCAACAATCTGAATCACAAGAAAGTACCAAGACATAATCAAGCTCTCAGTTCTTCTCAAATTAACCTGTATATTTAATGCAACACCAATGAAATCTGCTTTTTGTAAAAACTGTCAAGATGCTGCTCGCTTTTATATGGAATTACAGAAAGCTTAGTAGAGTAAAAATGTATTTTAAGAATAACACTGCTGTAGTATAAACACCAATTTCAAGACTTTGCAGAATGCTGCAATAATGAAAAGATTGTGGTATTAAGCAAAACTCAAGAATGTATGGTTTTGGAAGAAATACAAGCAAATTAATGAATCAAAATGAATAGGAAGATGCGTAGAAATACACAAAAATGTGGGAAACAAAAAATTCACAAAATTACAAAGGTAATGTAACTGAGAATATATTGATATTTTTAAGAAGCTATTTAGAGTAATTGGAAATTTCATGTGCAAAAAAGTAAATTGGATTCCATGTCATAATAATATACAAAAATAAATTGAAATTAAATCATAAAACTAATTTTAAAACCAAAACTATAAAATTCCTAAGTAACAAGATAAAATTTTGTGACTTTGGATTAAGTAACAGTGACTTAGTTATGACACCATTCAGAAGAAAAAATAAATCAGATTTTCTCCAAATTCAAATTTTCTGCTCTTTGATATTTGTAGTAGGAAAATCCAATATGAAAAGTACTTGCAAAGCATAAATCTGATAAAATACTTTCATGAGTAATGTACAAAGAACTCTCAATACTCCGTAAAGAAAGAAACAACCTAGTTTAAAAAAAAAATGGGTGAAAGCATTTACTAAGCAAGATGTGCAAATTAAAAGCAAGCACATGATAAAGTACTTAGCAACCATAGTTACTAGTGAAGTAAGAATTAACATCACAATGAGCTAAAATTTCATCAGTAAAATGGCTAACCTTGAAACAGCTGACTATCTATGGTAGCCAAGCCTGAACAAAAGCTGGCACTCCATTACACTATTTCAGGTAATATAAGAAGACATAACCATATTGGAAAACAGTTGGACAGTATTTTAGAAAGTTACACATTCACATACCATATGATCCTACCATTCCACTACTATGCATTTGTTGAAGAGAAATGAAAGTGTATATTTATTCAGTGACTTTACATAGACATTCATTGTGGCTTTATTGTAATAACCAAAAAATTTGGTAATAACATAAATTCTTAGCACCAATGATTAGATATTGAGGTATATTTCTGTTATGGTTTGTGTTTGGATACCCCCCACCATCAAGCTTCATGTAATCATGGGCACAGCTGAATCAGCACTCATGATTGGTTCATTGTTTAGCAATAGGATTGGTAGTGTGAGTGCTATACTCACCCAGGGGCGGGGCTGACACATAGTGTAAGGGCAGGAAGAAAGCATGTCTTTTTGCTTGGCATGGTTTGTTCTTGCTGTTTTGTGGAGGCCTGGAATGGCATCCTGTCATGCCAGCCTGCCTTGGAACCAGCTGAGTATGGACTGAAACCTCTAAAACTATAAGAAATAAACCTTCCCTTCCCTAATTTTGGCTGCAGGTATTTTGTCTCAACAACTAAAAAAGGAAGAAAATTTCTCAAGAGAAAAATAAAAATAAAAATAAAAGGAATAATCTGTTGACATATTAAATAGCTTAAATAAGTCTCAAAATAATAATGTTGATCAAAAGAAGTCAAACTAAAACAAATATATGCATTATGATTTAATTTGTATACAAGTCTCAAAAATGTTACTTAATCTGTAGTGATAGAAAGCAGATTAATAGTTGCTTGAAAGCAGACAACAATCAATGTGATTAGATTATTATGTAAGACAGAACAGTAGTCAGATTAAAAGTATACATTTTAAAATGATGCAAGATGTTAAAAAATTAAAACAAAAGTAATATCAAAGATTTTCCAACTTTAATATTAAACAAACTGACTACAACATAACATTGAAAATACTAAAAAGAAAGGAAATTAAATCTTTCAAATAGTAGTTTAAAATTTATAGATTTCACATCTACGATGTACCAAGCCCTGTGGTACAGTTGTGGCTTAAATTTTTGAAATATTTCCTATTAGCATGGCAAATAATTTGGATTTTAACCATTCTTTCATTTTTTTTGGTTCCTTCATTTTATTTCTTAAGAACTTTATACACATTTTACTATCAATTTTATCAACTCTTGCCATCAATTAAAGAGAGACCTGTTTTCAAAGCTGACTTATTGAATCCCTTTTATTTAAAATAATTATGTAAATACAGATACTCTCCTGTTGCATTTTATTTCTTGTAAAGAAAATAAAACTTTCTTTGTTGCTCAAAATTACTTTTTGCTGTTGTAAAATTTCTAGGAAGTAGATTTTGGAGTTATGTCTCCTTTAGGAAATTCAAGAATACATAAAGAAAAAATTCATAATGATATTTTGGGTTAATAAATGTCCAAATCTTATAAATCATAAACTCCTCATAGACCTTTTATATACCTGGGTACCAGCAACTCATTTCCAGTGTCTATGGAAAGAAATAAAAAGAAAACATGAACAAAAATTTTATATTCAAATACAGAAAAAAAACAAATTTGGTATTTATAGCACTGAAAAGGTGCATAAGTGTACATGTCCTTCTTTCAGTGTGCTAATTATGAAAACATTTCTTAAGCAGCCTTACATTGTTCCAAAAATTTCACCATCACTGTAACACATACAGTATCATATAAAAAATTGTCTGTTCCTAGCAAATTTCTAGTTTTATACATAAAAATTAAGTACAAGTTTCTGGTTGTATAAAAATAAAAGTGAAATAGGAAAAATTCTATTTCTATTTATAAATAACTTTTTTTTCAAGAAAACAATTCTTTTGTGCAGTCTTCTTCTAAATTTTCCAACTTGAACTGGATCCTGAAATAGGATTTGGTAAGTAAGGAGAGAGAAAGAATCCTTCCAAAAAAGGGGAAACATGACTCAAGGATAAGAGTTTATGGCATCATCAATAAACCTGTTAGCACGAAACTTGGTAATGTGTTGAAGGCTGCATGAACATAATCTTGTGTAGCATATCTGACCATTTATGAACAGTTTCAAACATAATAGCCTGAGTTAGGATTGGTAGCGTGGATAATTTAGAATTATTACTGGTTGTCTGGAAGAAAAAGGGTTGTTTCACACAAGAGAAGTTATTTACCATTTTCTTTGTCCTTTTCAAAACATTCCCATGACTACTGATGACAGCAACTGTTCATTTCTACAAATATATTTTCCATTTTCCAAACTGATGGAGGTGACATTAGGCAATTTCTGCCTAATGAAATGGAAGTTGCTGTTGGTGAATGGGTTTCCCTTGCGCAGGAGACCAAACCCTGGGACTTCGGTCAGAAAGAGCTGATGAAGTTGTTGGGAAAACAGGAAAAGAGCACGACTGAATTACTTGGGGCTATCCACATTTCAGGATTTGATAAAGGCAGAGATGCTTGAGAAAAGAAAAGAAGAAGAAGAGGACGACGATGACGACAACATCGATGAAGAAGGGAAAGAAGAAATGTGTGGAAAGAAAGAGGAAGCATGAGAGACATGAGTGCCCAAAGGCAGATCACAAGTCTATAAGGATACAGAAATCAAGAAGGGAAAAATGCCACATTTTTCTTTCACTCCAGAGAGTAAATGCCTTTCCCTGAGTAGGGTCTGCAAAAGGCTTCCAAACATCGGTGTTATTTGAAGATCGGGGAGCCTTCATAAACAGTCGCATTTGAGATAAAAGACAAAAGCAGAACCTCATGCATTGTTCTGGCAATTTTGTCCCATCTCAGGTTTGCAAGCTTATGGGATGCAGGATGGATTCCTTTTGAAACAATGCCCTAACCCTATACAGCATCATTTCTCTTTCAATCATCCACTAGTGTGTTTTAATCTTTGGGTGCAACTTTTTAAAATACTAGGAGAGTATATACATTTAAAAGTTATTTTGAACATTAGATCATAGTTTATTTTTGGGTAGTGTAGCCAAGTAGAAAAATTGGTATGTGACATTAGATTGAATATATTCATTTTGTCTATTTAGCTTAATCTTGATGTTCTAATTTCTCAAAACATATAATAAATATGTATACATCCAGATCTATGTTTGTCGTGTATATATATATGCATGCATATCTATGTATGTACATGCATATACTGTGTATCTGTATTTTAACTGAGAGCTTTATTCTGATGCCTTCACTAATACTGATTTAGATGCTGCATGCAGCAGTGTTTAAAATGGCATTAAAATAAATAAGAAATTGTTCTGAGTTCAGTATGAAAATCATGCATAAAATAAGATGTTGTATCCTTATATGAAAATGAAAGAGGTTCCTACATATTGGCAGCCAACCTGTTCTGAATAAGATGAAGTAACAAATGTGTATGTTTTAGAGACAAATGTGTTTGCTTTTTGTTTTACTCTTGCATTTTTTTCTTCAAAGAGCTAAAAATTTAAACAATCAAACAGACAAAAAGGAAGACTTTCACAGATATTTTTAAGACTCCAATGTAGAAGTGAGCTATACTCTACAGCTTACAAACCTATTGCTTGTGAATGTGAAATATGTGGCTACAAATGCTTCTGTTTTTGTTTGTTTGTTTTTGCTACCTTTGCTTCTAGGGAAAGGGGAAGTAAAATTTAATAGCTCTCTAAAGTACACATCTACATTTCAAAGTTGAATTTCTTCAAAGAATATTTAAGGACCACTTAATATGTGCACTGACCGGGTTTAGCTTCAGCATCAACTTTTTTGTCCTACTGTTTACTAGCAAAGGAAAGTGATTAGGATTGTCAGTCATAACTGACACAAAAGTAAAGTCAAACATTGTTTTGACATGTTATTTTGACCAATTGCTTTGACCATCTTAAGATAAAATTTCAAAGAACTTGATTTCTTATTAAAGAGAGAAGCTTCCCTTTTATCATGCTATATCACTAATAAAATATGAATTTAAAAAGAAAAGAGAGATAAGGGAATAAAAGAGAAAAAAGATGCAAAGGAGGAAGAAAGGGAAGAAAGGAAGGAAGAGAAAGAAAAAGAAATAGAGGAAGGAACAAGGAAGGAAGGAAGGCAGAAGGAAGGGAGGGAGGAGTGAGGGAGAAACAGAGAAAAGGAGAAGGGAAGGAGAAAGGGAGGAAGGACATCAGAGGAAAGAGGGAAGGAGGAAGGAAAGCAAAATTGATGCTGAAACTGAGAAAGTAACTGGAGAGGTGTTGAGCTGGTTCATTGTAAAAAAGAGCACACTCTTTGAAGCTTACTGTTTGTCTGATAAAATACAGAACAAAGATATACAGATAACTGAAAGATTAATAAGATCCAGAATGTATAATATATATTATAATAATGAAAGGAAAAGAAAATCCTCAACAGAAAGAGCAATTTATACATACATTCTTATAACTGTATGTATGTTTGTGCAAAATACAATTCAATACTAATAAGTTTTTGACAATTCATCAAACAAAATAATTTGTGTTCTCATTGTTTGATTGTCCATTCTTGATGCTTTGATATCAACCAGTGATGATTTCTTAATGTTTCTTTGAAATACTGTATTTCTACCTTTTTTCTGTTTTGTTTTTTTAAATAAAAAATAATAAAACAATTCAAATTAAGAAAAAAATTTTTAAAAATATATACAGGTAAGCTATGCTCAGGAATTACATGAAAGACCCAGTGTTATCAAATGTAGTTGAAAATAGAGAAAAAGAGAAACTTAGGGTGAATAAATTTCACACCACTTGGGCTAAACTTGAGTTACAATAAATCAGTAATAGGAATGCTAGGCAAATACTGGTTAGCTACAAAATCATATTTTCTTTATGAAGTGTCTCATAATATGGCAAATTTCATTATGTTTTTCACATCTGGCAGTAATTTTGGAGACTTCTGTAGCTGGTGATTTTTGTTGCCTACATAATCATGTGAACCACTTTCTCTGCCAATAGAAAAGTATAGTTGTCTATTGTCCAATGAATCAGCCTTCTTTTTCTGTTCATTTTTTGGCTAGGAATGTTTGTCAAAATTTTTAGAGAAAAAAACTACCCTTCACTAAGTCTGTCATTAAAATAATTTAGACAAATGCTTGCTAAGCAGTTGTTTTGGAAGAAAAATACTTGTTTTAACAGTTTCAAATGTTAAGTTATTTATTTCACTTGGGGAAGCATGCAAGGATTTCAGAGAAAAGACTTATGGGTCAGAGTTGGCACCTCGTTAATAGAACATTACAAAGTGATTTTAGAAGAACCAACACTGAAGTTTTCTCATTGATCAAAGATGTCAGGCTGAGAAGCATTAAGCACGCCATGTGAATTTATTTTTTGTGACTTTATACTATATCAAAACTAAGAGTCAAATGCAAGAGAGCACCATATAATTCTGAAATGGAATATCACAATACATGTAAAGAAATATTTATACATTGCCGTCTGCTGGCAAGTTATACATTAATTATAAAATAACAGTCCTCAAAGTGGAGTCCATGAGCTGTGAATATACTAAAACTTTTTAAGAGGGAATGTATTTTGCAAACAAAAATATTAAGATGAACCTGGGTCTTGTGGTAGAGGTCTATAATCCTACCAGTGTGGGAGGATGAGGCAAGAGGATTACAAGTTCAATCTCATGGTGGGCAAATTAGCAATGTGGAGAAATCCTGTCTCAAAATTTAAAATAATAAATAAAAGAGAATATACCTTAATACCTTAGTGTGAAACTCCTGAGTTAAATTCTTAGTACTGAAGAAAAAAATATATATATATATATGAATTAACTTTATTGCTGTACTGACAATTGCACTACTATTGTAAAAATAACAATAATGCCTTGCTATGAATAAAGGTTGTTGAACAAACTGTCATATAATTATGCACAGTCACATAAATGTATAGAGACCTATTTCACTTAAAAATATCCAGAAAGAAGTAAAAAGTATTAATTAGATAAAGTCCCAACTTTAATATGGCTTTTTTCCTGTCTCATCATGAAAATAGGTGTTCTTAAATTATTTCTGCCATATATCCATCACCATGATAGTTTTCGGCTACATATCAAGCACCAGGGTGGTTTTATGAAAAATATATGTGCTATTGTTTGAGTGGCAAACTGAACTATCTCCTTTATAACGGAATGCCATTTCTTGACTATACTGAAAAGCGTGACAAATGATAGCTATTCAGACATAAGTATTGCATAAATGTTTTCTTAAAATAACTTTGTGAGTTTGTCATTTCAGGGAAACCATTGACAGTATTTTTAAATTTTTGCTATGGAACATCTTTGAGCTTTGAAGCAAAAATTAAAATTTGGGAAAATTTATTTATGTATGCCAGTGCACACTAAATAGATTCCCAATATTTAATGTTTGTGAAAAAATCAGTGGTAGTATTAATGAATAAATTTATCACTATTTAACAAATTCACAAAACTCAGTATGTCCATACTTTTTAAAATGACTAATGCATAAGATTACACCTGGGCAAAAGACTTACTCAAACTATTCTATGCATGACTCTAGCAAAACAGTACACAAAACTCACTGCTATGATTATATGTCACGAAATTATGGAAATGCTCCTTCATTTTTAGCTCACGTTTTTAACTTTACATATATTTGAGGATAGATTTTTATTCTTATGTGTAAACAAAGAAAAACCTCGTGCTCTCAAATGACATAGGTAGATCTGACAATTCAAGCATCTTAAACAAGCCTGCCAGTGAAGATTAATTAATTTCATTGCAATAAATATTAATGGATAAAACAGTATTGTAAATGGATCTTTGGGGCCCTAAGTACATTTTCTGAGAATGTAAATGTTAACCAAAGATCAAAATCTTGAAGAACTGATATTCGAAACTCTTAAAGTATTTTGTAAGCAGGAGAACACAAGCTTCAGAATTTGCCAAACCTGGAGACAAACTCTATTTCTTAATTTTGTTCGTCCTTGGAAACTCTGTTTTTCAAATACACAAGTTTCCATAAAGTAGGTAGACATTAATGTATTGTCATTACAAAGCTTTTGTAAAAATTTTAAATGGGGAGCTGGGGATTTAGCTCAGTGTCATAAGTGCCTGCCTTGCAAGCAGGCAGTCGTGAGTTTGATCCCTGGCACTGATAAAAAAAGAAAATTTAAATAATCTAATAATGCATGGAAACTAGAACATTGTAAACTTTCAATCAATCATGGTTATTTTAATATACAATTTTTAAATGTCAGGCTGTATATGAAAACAGATATAGACATAACTGTAAAACAAAATTACAAACTTCTTTCCATTTTATTACCTTAAATCATCATCTTATCAATATGTAGAGACATGGAAATATGCTTCACAAATGAGACAGGAGCAAAAAATTAGTTTAAGCAAAGAAGGGCATTAGTCACATATATGAATTATATTCAGGAATTTTGAAGCACAAGTCACAAATAGTTTATGCTGATGGTTACCAATGTAGAGTCTACATATTTTTAAAGCTTTTTCAGGTGCAAGGACATGTATGGCTGAAGCTGAAATAGTGTACAAACCACATCATCGTGACTGGGACAAATGGTGCTTTGAAGCTCTTGAGTTTGAAAAACAATTTCTGCTTGATGGTCAAGTGCTTGCAATGACATGAAGAATAATAAGTAAATGAGTCTAAAACATAAACAAAATTAAAGCCATCCTTTACTTCAGTATCTGCTCTAAACAATGTGTTCCTTCCATTGCTTTTTCGGAGAAAATCTTCAGGGTTCTTGCCGCAGAACAATCATACCCACATTCAGTCATCCATCTAATGCTGTCACCTTCTATTCTACTTTACACGGCATTTCCCCTTCCCTATTGCTATGGAAGCACAGTCCTGGTCATGATGCTAACAGCAGCCTTGTCACTGCTGTCTCACGCAACCATCTCATGCTGATATCACACTCATTTCATAAACCTATATCTGATGACGCCCTTTTGGGTCCACCCACATGGAAGTGGAAGTGCTTCAGAGTCCTGCAGAGACTGCGCGCCAACAGATGTGCAGCACAGAGGGTACTCTTATTCCTCCATATTTTAATGTCCTTCTTTCATCACTGAGTTCTCTAAGATATAGCTTAACTACCATATCTTATTAAATGATCTTTGTGATTCCTATCTTCGACCATAAATCAAAAATAAGTTTGCTGTTCTCTAGCCTCTCATTATAGTATCTATGAGTAATTTTTATGACATGCCTATCTTCCTACCATTTGATTATGACTTACAAAATTTATTCATCTCCTAATCTATGATCCAGTTTAGACTGCCATCTTCACTTACCTTGACTAAAGCCAGAAACCTCCTAATTGGTCTCCATACATCCATTCTTGGCCCCATTTCATCCATTTTTTGCTCAGTAGTCAGTGATCTTTCTATGACATCGTCAAGCTCCTACTAAGCTCAAAAACCAGATGGTTTCTCATTTCTTTCTAAGTGAAATGAAACAATTTTTTATGATGGTCTGGCCAGCTAAGTTTGCTCTCGTATCTGATAATTTCCTCAACCTTAGCATCAGCTTCTCTTCATTGCTCTCCTTACCACACACCTTTGCTGCAAGTCTTTTGGTTTTTTAAGACACCAAGTTTGCTCTTTCTCAGCTAAGCAAACTGTATGGTACCATATTGCGCTGCAGCGATTTTCCCTCAGTTTTCACAGAGCAAATCCTACATATTCTTGATGTCCCAGCTGAACTGTCAGGTCCTCACAAAGACTCCTGGACCTTGTGACCCTTTGCTTATTTCATTTACTGTACTTGCTAAATTTATACTTCTGAAAAATATTTCAGATTATTTGCATTTATCTGTCTTTCTGACTGGAATGTGAACTTTCTCGTGTGTGTAAATATGTATAAAATGTTCTCTGTTGTACTATCATCAACAACATGGTGTCCAAAAAAGAGTTTAATAAATAATTGTTGAATAAGTAGGTGATGAAATGGTATTTGTTGGCAGAATTTCACCTTTAGTCATTAAACTCAAGGTCTACTAAGTGGCATGATTAAAGTATGAAACACTAAATTTTTAAGTTTGCAACACCTTGAATTCATGAAACTAAACTATTTCCCTCTGAAAGAAATGAGGAGACTATTCAAAACAAATTACAAGGACTTCATTACAGTTTGGGTGCTCTTAATAAGAGTGTAATATTTTAAACTTTGAGAAGAAATCTACTTATTGTTTGCTAAATATGTATATATACTTTACAGATACTTTCCAAATATCAAATGGTTTTTTTAGTAGTGTGCTGTGAGAGAATATGAGGAACTTTATATATATTTCAATGAATGGCCCTTTAAATGTCTACCTTTACTTCACTTTTTTTACAAGTACAATATATTTACTTCTATTCTCCAATATGATCTACTTGTTATGTGTGTTAAAAGGGTTGTGAACAGTGATAGTTTCATTAGCAGAGCAAGGACCTGTTTGACTTCTATTTTCGTTGGAAACTGTGGTACATGCTAGACTGAAACAGTAATTAAGAAATTGTCAATAATTATCATAAGCCATCATCAAACATTCTAATTACTGTCCCATAAGCACATTTTTGAGATATCTCAGTATGTTTCAAAACTTTAATTTATTTTCTTGCCTAGACTCAGTCACATCTTCTTTTGATCATGGGATGCTGATCTTTATAGAATTTCTCTTACCACCAGCCGTTTCTGGCTTACATATTTAGGCCATTGCTTCAGACAAGTATCTTCCAGGAGTCAGATACCCTTTAAGTTCCACTTCAGAGCCTCCCAGAGTCACTGTATTAGGAATCCTGAGCCAGTTGTTTCAAACCAGTCATGGCTATTGTAATGAGAATGGTGAAGCTCGGGTTGATTTCATGGTTATGCTAATGATCACCACTTAGTCTTTGGATTTTGCCATTGCTTCTAAATCTTAGGATGCTGAAGTTAGACATGTTTTCTACACAGGCAGAATACAGAAATACATTTAAATGGCCCTGCTATTGTAGGTAAGACATTGATCAACAGACAATAGCAATCTGGTGACATGAACCAACCCGTGAAAATCAGTGGTTTACTAGGACTTGGGAGATCATGCTACAAAGCAGAGTAATCATTTTTGTTTGATAAAAATTAAAAATCACCTCAATCAAAAGATATGCAATAGCTATCCTTCTGTTTCATCATTTCCAATTGCCTCTGTTCTCTTGCTTAGAAAATTTTCTGACTAATAAAGAAATAGTTAAGTTAAACATTAGTTAGACATTTATTTATTATTTTTGCATAAAATTATGTTTTCTGGGGAAACCAGTAAAGACAGACATCCCCTTCTTTGGTACTTCCACGGTTTTATGTTCCTTTGCTAAACAATATTTTCAACAGCTTTGCCTGCAGTCTAGTGAAATGTGGAAAAGACATATAAAACTCAGATGTCAAAGTAATGGTCCTTCACTCAGAATAAAACCAAGAACATTGCTTTGCTTGTATACTCACTCTTGGGACTGACATAGATATTATGATGAATTCTTAATGGAAACACTCTGGTATCCTTTAAACACACTGTAGACTTTTTAATATACAGTGTTTTCCAAGTGTATTTTAATATTCTCCTATAAAATACATTTTTCTATAAAATATTTTGAGACTACATGTACCTAAAACTTTAGTCAATCTCTTCTGCAAGAAACATCAAATTCAGTGTTAAGTAGGACATATGTATGAAAAATAAAATTTATCCATTTAATTGACAGTTTTTGATTTCCAATATATGCATTGACTATACAGAGTTGAATGAAATAGATAGGCAGAGTTTATTTTTTCACTCACATTATAATCCAAGGAAAAAGGAAAACTCTGTATACTCCACAAAACATATTTCAACTTCTTTATAGTTTAAAGACTGGTTTTCACACAATTAAATTATGCACTCTTTTCTTTTCTTTTCCATCTTTTTTTGCAAGCAGGCAATACTGAAATAGCTTTCATTGGCCTTTTAAAATGTAAGCAAAGTAAGTAAACCAGAGTCAATATTTCAAGAGACACTTTTACAAACATCAGGGATAAATCAAATTTTGCTTTACCAGACACCTCAGAATAGAGAACGGGGGAAAGTTTATAATATGTTTATACCGAAGATCTCTTTAATAATACAAATGGTGCTGTAATTTGGGTATGAAAGATTCTCCAAAGCCTCATGTGAAAAAGACTTCCCCTAGGAACTCCAGTTCAAAAGGCTGTTTATGGGTGGGTAATGAAGACCTTAGGAAGCCAGGCCAGTGTAAGGAAGATAGTTTATCAGAGACATGCTCACAAAAAGGATATTGGGACCTTCAATTCTTTCTCTCTCTCTCTCTCTGCTTCCTGATTGAGATTACCATGGCTATTTTCCTCCCATATGTACTTATTATCATAATACCATGGAGGAAACGGGTAGATAAAATAAACCCTTCCTCCTTACATTTGAGTTTCTCAGGTATTTTGTCATAACAACAGAAAACTTATTGAGACAAATGGCTGATTATGTCATATGACAGCACAAAGACAGGGAGAAATTTTTGGGTGATGTTTACATCTTCTCTAGGAAATGGGATTCCCAAAACACCACCAGACAAATTAATAGACATTGCCAATACAGGAAAATGGCTAGGTCTATTAAACCTGTAGGCTGCTTCACATTCTTCTTTCATTATTTAAAAACTTCAAAAGTAACAGGTTACATTTTATTCACAAATTGGATGAGATGTTAAATTAAGTAAATGACATCTGAGTTACTCAAGTTTGTTAGACTTGTCGCAGTTGATAAAAGCCACAATCCTCACATATACTGGGATAATGAAGTCACAAAATAAGGTTAGGAAGGCTTCTACTGATATGGACAGACTTTACAAAGTTTTCACAGTGAGATTCAGTGATTATAAAGGTACAGGTAGCTGTTAACACTTAGTAAAATCTCAAATATTAGTGCCAGCCAAGAATAAAATTCAGCATATAATTTTGAAACATTTAATCACTCCATACACTCAAATTTATATTTTGAAAATAAAAGTTGATTTTTGTTAAAATAGATGTAGTATTTAAAAATTAATTTTAAGTAATTGAGAAAAATGTTAAGCTTTCAAAACATCATTTTTTCTCATTTTTCTGATGAAATACACACATTTCAAAAATATTCAATCCTTTGGGAACTGCTAATTTAAAAAATGTTTAGTTTATTTTCTCTTCTTTAACATAAATCTCAGATATTTCAATGTAAAAGTAAATAAATAAATGTAAATGAAGCAAGATGGAGATATATTTGTTATATCACTCTAAATCATTCTATTGTAATAACATTCACTAAATATACAATGCAAGGAATAAAGAGGTATGATTTTTTATCTTGGATTAAGCAAGATATATACTTGTGTACATGCACACACATAAATTTCATCTAATATGTTGGTCTGAAAGCACAGGTCATACACTTAGATTGTTTTTAGCAACTGCAAATGTGAATTTAAAATTAGAAGTAAGAATGAACCATTTTTTGGTTAAAGGCTGCTAGGGACCATCAGTAAATGGCATTTTGTATTAAATGTATGTAAAGAATATTAGTTTCAAGACATAGTAACAAGAAAGAAAAATGTCACCTCATCCGGAAGTAATCAGAAATGTCAATATAATAAATTTGAGAGTCAATACCATATCTAGAATTGGAGCCTTACTGCATAGAGAGTCTGGTATGATTTGACTCTATAGAATATTGAGCACTAGTTTAATTTGAACATCAAGTGCTTACTTTTTACCCTCAGTATGCTACACATGGTTGACATTATGAAAAAAAATCAGACTATCTTTCTTGGAATTTCTGCAGGAATCAATACTCAGAACCCAACTTCCATACTCTACCATGCCAGTCACACCTTAGGGTGACACATTCTTCAGAAGTTGAAGGAGAGAGGGAGGCAAAGAATGAGAGAGATTCAAGAGGAGAGGAGATGAGAGGAGCTAGAAGAGAGAGAGAGAGGGAAGAGGGAGAGACAGAGACATAGAGAAAGAGACAGATAGGAGGAAACTCTGTTTAGAAAGTGTAATTTCCATTTATGGAAGGAAACTTCTATCTGAAGGCAAGAAGCCACTAGTCAATAGGGTATTATGTCAAGTGTGAGAAACAGATACAGTAGGTATTAAGAGATGTAGCTACAGTACAAATACAAGCAACAAGTTAAAACAGAGTTTGAAGAGAGAAAATGAGTTCAGCAAACCCTTAATTCTCCACAAATAATGAGTTAGAGGGAAAATTCACTGAGTTCCCAATTTAAGCATAAACATAAAGTTATTATTGTACTACTTAATTTCTTTATTACCATTCTACTATATAACCTAAAAATCATGAATTTGAGAAATAAAGTGAGCTGTCCTAATAATTCTTTCAATCATTTAGAAAAGTGAGTAGGGTACAGTTATTAACCTAATATTTACTTAGCACTTATTACATCCCAAGAACTGTTGTGGGTACTTAGAAGTCATACAGACTTAAAAATCTCTGCTTTGGTCTTTATATTTTATCAGACAGGAAGGAAAAGAATTGTGAATATAATAAGTATTTTATGAAGGACATATTAAAAAGCGACAAATGTTACTACTTCTACAAAGCATTTTTTAGTTAAGTGTCTGTATTAATTATTCTTTCCTTGTCTGATAGGATTAGTATTGGCTTTGGTTTCTGAGTCTCCAAAGACAATCATACATTGCACGTTCTTCCTACTGAGGTAGTAACACAACTACTGCAACTGGTTATATCATATTTCTCCAAATGTCAGAGGCACACTTGCTCCACCACTGGGTTGGGTGATTTCAGAGTTGGTTAACTGAAGATGAAGAAAGGAAGAAGATGAATAACTTGTGATTATATGCCAGCACTGCCAGTGTCAGAGGCAAGGAAAGGCAATGCACCTGACAGAGGTTTAGGAAGACCAAATACACATGCATGACTCAAACTGGCAGGACCTCAGTGACCTGCCTTCTTATCCAATATCTACTCGTGGCTGGAATAATTAAAACCCAAGAGAGAGCCAGCAGGATGGATAATAGGACTTAGTAATGACCCTCTTTGTTTCAACAAATTCATATAGCAGTTCCTGAATTTTAAAAAGTGCTGTGCAAATCGATTTGTTGACTGATAAAAAGTGAATAGTAATTAGTTTATAATAAAATGGCCCATTTCCATGAAAGTTTAGGTGATGGAAAGGGGGAGGGATAATAGGATTTCTGAGCACTCAGGTAAAGCTTCTGTTGGATCACTTTAGCAAAGTTATTAAAGCTCATCTTGCCAGATGTTTCCCAGCCCCAGATATCACCACTAATATTTATTCTTTGGAGTAAAATATTTTTTTAAACTCTTATTTCCTGTCCTGGAGAGTACCACATTAGGTTACTAATGCATGAGTGTAAATATGTTTATGCTATCCCTGAGCTCTATAATCTGAAACTCCCAGAGAGTTTTTGCTTTGGAATATGAACAAGCTTATAAGATGCTTTAGGGATACTCAACTAATAGTAATGATAATAAGAAATACCAATTATTTAGCTTTTCGTATTAGCCAGCACTGCAATTATTTCTTACCAAATACTATCTTGTTGAATGCTTACAATGACCTTGTAGGTACCTATAATCTCAATTTTACAGACTAAAAAGTGAGGTCCAAAGGGGTGCCTAGTTCAAAATTTTAAAGATAATTAGAGCAAGATCCAGAATTTGAACTTAGAACAGATTAATTCCAAAGGTTTTGCTTCCTGTACAAGAGAATGCTGTATCTCTGCCATAAAGAAGTTCACAGATTCAAAAGGAGTATATATAAATCTAGATAAAGTTTAATAAAGTACCATAAAGTATAATCAAACTTGGTTTCTTACAGATCATAGAGGAGCTTAGAAAAAGTGATTAGACATTCACTTTGAAGAAAATCATAGAATTTTCTTTTTACAAGTATCTTGAACATACAGTAACTGTATTATAAATTATGACTGTAGCAGCTGAAGGCTGATCCAGACATCTGGGAAATGGGCAGCAGCTCCTCGGAAGAAAATGCTGCACACTGATGCTGTGTCCAGGAGATGTGGCAGTGAGCAGTGTAATCCATGTCACTTCGCAATAACTCCATGGTACGGAGCAGACATTCTGCACTCAGTGTGTACGCTAGAAAATAGTGCAAGTTGCAATGCTCCACTGGTTCTGTGTCAGCCACATTGTTCTCTGAATGTTCAGCCAAATGCTTAGCCATGGTGACAAATCTGGTAGACACAAAATAACTAAATGGCAATACATGTCCTATTTTTGAGCCCAAGCGTATATCGTGGGCTTATAGGACAATTTGATGGCAATAATATAATTGCATTTGCACCCACAATCATGTGAGAACAGGGAAAGAAAAATTGCATATGATCTACACAGTTAATGATATCAGATTCTCGTACTGATGTACAAAACACAGCACCTACCAGCAAAGTATGACATTTGACACTGTTAACTGCTGCCTACTTCTCCCTCTGTTTATTGTTCTTGCCTGTGGTTACCTAATTCTACTCTATCTTTTTTTTAGCTTTACCATTATCTGTCATTCCACATCAACTGTTACTGGCTTTGCTGATTTGAATATTTCTGCTCTTATTGCTTTGTAGCATATGTATGATGTATACCAAGGTGACAGAATTCTTTATACATTTGTAAAGAGTATATTTATAACTATATCCATACCTATGTCTTTATTTAAATTGTTCCTACATAACAGAAATCACCTCACCAAAAGACATTAGTCTCTGTGCTCAGTTGCCACACATTTTCAAATGAATCTGGCCATTAGATGGAATTCTGCACAATACTGGTGTCATGGTTTATGTTGGCGGCCCCCAGGCCTCATGCATTTTTCCTTGTGCATTTGTGACTGGTTCATTGTCTAGTGCTTGGATTGATGGTGTCAGTGCTACACCTGCTTAGGGGTGGAGCCAGGATGGGATATAATGGCAGGAAGATGGGTCTCTCTTTCTTGTGGGTTTCTGCCTTGCTGTTTGCAGCTGCCATGAACTGCAGCCCCACCACGCCACACTGCTTTGGAGCCAACTGAGTACGGACTGAAACTTCCAAAAACTGGAAGAAATAAACCTTTCCTTTCCCAACTTTGGGCATCATGGATTTTGTCTCAGCGATGAGTAAAAAGTAACTAAGACAACTGGCATAAAGAGCTATTCCTCTCCATTTTCCCTTATGGTCATTACAAATCCGCATTTGTCAAAGAATCACACTGCTTTCCACAGGAGTGCCAATACCCACACTCTGAATATGTTTAACTCTGAGATTCACTGATAGACAGGTCTCTCATCTTCTTTTACTTGGGACTTCAACTCCTGGCTCTTCTTTTTCACATCAGTC
The DNA here is from genome assembly GCA_004027295.1 of Dolichotis patagonum. Taxonomy (NCBI): domain Eukaryota; kingdom Metazoa; phylum Chordata; class Mammalia; order Rodentia; family Caviidae; genus Dolichotis; species Dolichotis patagonum. The sequence continues at coordinate 43,307 of PVJX010005809.1, forward strand.
TGAACAGGACTGAACTGCCTTCAGTTCATTCACTGTGAACAAAGACCAAGAGCCTCTCAATGCATTTAACAGGGGGTGGACATGAGGCAGCTTTGAAGCAAGTGTCTACTGATGAACTGACCTGGAAAAAAGCACACAGCATCGTCCCTGTGGATGTGTTTTCTCAGTCTGTGAAGGCCAGCATAATAATATTTTATGTACATATAATGTTTTAGAACTTTTGGAGCATTTTCAAATAAAACTACTCTGCATTATTCAAAATTGTGTGTGATAAAACAGGACAAGTGATATTGGTCTACTTTTATGGACAGAGACTAGAAGTTCATTTTTTAACCCAACATGAAAATTTTAAAACCTTAGTGTTCTGTTCAACACAATGCATTTCATGTAAAATTTTGCATAATTTCAGTTTTTTAAAATATGCCACATTTTCTTTTCATACACATTTCTGGTTTGAACAGAAATTCTGAAATATTGGGAAAATGGTAAAGTCCAAAAAAGTGAGGAGATTGCCACTGAAGCCTCTAAAGAAACAGGTAGAAATATTAATATAGATAGTTATGCAAACAAGGTTTTCATATCCTAAGTATTAATAAAATTAGGTTTAACAAAATTCTCTAAGGATCATGCCCTAAGGAGATTATCAAGATGAGCATTCAACTGGGGAAAATTGAGCTTCAGGCTAAATTGATTTAAGGGTGAAAAATAAGTGCCTACTAGGGATTTATCGGAAAAAGATGGACATATTTTTGGGAAAAAAAATAGAACATCTGCACACATGAGAAAGAGTTTTATTCTTTTTAATTTTTTTAACTTAGAAATACACTTCACCATACTTTAAAGAAATGATTCAGATTATAGCACAAAGGCAGAGAGAAAGAGGAAATGTTTGTGCTTTTTTTTCAACCTAGGAACATTTTTTCCCCCAGGATGGTCTAAAGCTGTAATGTAGAAATGTTTTACCAGACTTCAGATGAAATGTGTGGTGGTTAGATCAGCTGTATGTTTGTGTATCTGTCTTTGAATGGACATGGCTAGATAGAAAGAAGAGAGTTTCATACGGGTATTTATTTCTAAGAAAGAATTAAAATGTTCTTCCTTGCTGCTCCTTAAACACTTAGAAATTTTATGCAAAATTTCATCTACATGAATTTTTTTATGTAGCTAATGCATCTCCAAAATAAATGTAGATGATTGAATGAACATGGAATCTATTAGGGCCATCTAATCTGATATGGAAAATACCGAATTATATATGATGAGTTTTTGAAGATTTTTATGAGCAGTAAATAAAAACAAAATATAGAACTCTTTAACTTGATCAAGTGAATTATTACAGGCATATGATTATTAAAAAAACTTCAATATTGTCCATTCTACCCAATATTGATAGCATGTTTCTGTAAGACAGTATTATTGCCATGCCCCCATGCTCTTCATGATCTGATTTTTCCTAGTTTACCAGCTTTATATTTCTCAAATTGTACCCTTCTATCGACCCTAAACTTCTTAAAATTTTCCGAGCCACACTAGCTAGCTGAGAAGCTCATTGAGCAGGTTTCCTTGTGTGAAACACACCCTTTACTCCTTCCTTCCTTAGTATCAACAGTCAGTTCTGGGTTCAGTTTAAACTACATTCAAGAGGCTACCAAGATAGTGACAGAGGAAGGCAGGCAACCTTCTCTTCACAACAGAGAACTGTTTACCAAAATATCATATTGTATGCTATGTTTTATATCCAGATGTAAAGTAAGAGAAACAAACAGAAAACAATTAAAAATATAGGTAAAATGAAAATAAATTTAAAATGCACTGGTTACAAAATCCGATATTCCTCAAAAACAAAAATATGTAGTATCACTTGTTACATTTGTCACACTTGCTGACAGCGTACTGCTTGTCAACATCAGTATGTTAGACATCTCGATGAAGAAGATACTTCAAGTATCTTTAAAATCGTTTCAGTTTTCTTTTTCTCAATTTCTACCAAAGCAAATGTGTTGCTTGTGATAGCAAAATACTCATTTTTTAAAAAGTTAAATTTGAACAAAATGAAAATAATGATAATAATAGTCTTCATCTAGCCACAAGGTGGAGCTCAAGACCCCTTCCCGCAAAGCTCCCCAGAGTTGCATTCGCTGTGTGGAGGGCTGGGGTGGGAGCATCCAGGTGGAACCCTGAACCTTAGGGTTTGCCTCCAGCTGATAGGCAGCCCACCAGGTATCCTTTGCGCTGGCGAACGTTCTTTCCCATGATTTATTTTCTTAATGTGCATGTCTTTTGTTTTTCTTTCTATATCACTGTATTAATAAAATCTAGTGGGCTGGAGACTAGCCAACTAACCATTACCTAACAGACCCTCAAGGAATTAGATAAATTGCGTGTTCTACAAACCAATCCTAAAATTTCTGATTTTTTTTTTGTGTGTGTGTGTGTGTGAGGTTGAAGTTCTAGAAAATGCATTTTACAAGTTACTCCCTTCCGCTTTTGCAAATGACTTGCAATTAAGTCTAATAAATATTGACCCTAAGAGGGACAAATTAGGCAGCTGTGGTACTTTAGGCCACAGTTTTATGGGCTAATGTGGTCCCTCCAGGTCTCAGGAGACTACCTGGAAGTTTGGGGCAAGGACCACAGTTAGGAATGCAGTTCTACGTGCTCAGCTCCCTCAGGGACTTAATGGCTTTTGGCTTAATAATTAGCTAATTGGCCATTAATATTGTGAAGCCCTGCCTTGGATCACTAGAACGCGGCTAATTCTGAGACCTACCTCTTACTCTCTTTTCTATCACAGGACAGATTTGGGGATCAAGGATAATATATTTGGGATTAGTTCATGTTATTCCAAGTGGCTCAAAAGGGGTCCAAGTTCATTCAACTAATTTGATGACCTTTGAAATGTAATCTGCCTCGATAAGAAATAAAAATGCTCCTTAACGCAAGGATGCCAGCTTTAATATTCCTCAAGGAGTAGGCTCTAAATCATCTTAACAGAGGACATATGCTTTATGCATAGCACTATTTGTGCTTCCAGGGGAGAAAATGAGCACTCACTGAAGTAAGTTACTCTTAAGGAAATGAGCTTCCGAAGTGGCTGCAGTGATGGCTGATGAAAACAACAGAGTTGGATTTGAGTGGTCAACTTATACTCACTCCCAGAGCCCACTGGTTCTCCAAAAGAAGGCACCAGGAGCACTGCAAAACTGAGAAGAATCAAGGGATTGTTGCAAACATAGAAAGTAGGAAAGGGCTAACAAAGGCAAAGTGAAGCAAAGCAAGACACAACAGAAAAGCAACAAAAACATGACTTTTCTGAGGAAAAAGACAGAAATCTCAGGAGCAAGGGAGGACCATATGGGCCCCACCCTGCACGTACTCCTAACATTGGAATCTAACAGGTTCTCCATCTAATCCTTCCTTATGTTATTTAATGAAACAAAGGTGGAACTCTCGGATTCTCAGTCCCATGGCATCTATCTGACCTGTCATTTTAAAAACAGTAAGAATCCCCACTGTCATTCACACTTTGGGTCTGCGCAGGATGTTATTCAGCTATCTGGAGGCTTCCTGACTCATAACGTACTGTGGCCCGGATTGGTCTCAAGGGACACAGGCTTTTCTTTTAGGTTTTACAAATTGTCAGAAACCATAAATACTAGAAACCCTAAAAACAATCCTCACGTCTTCGTTTCAATAGAGCACTGGTTTGCAAACTTTGCAGTGCCTCGGGATCACCTGGAGGACTTGTTAGAACACAAATTACTGGGCCCCATGCCCAGAGTTTCTGATTCACTAGGGACTGGAGTATTTGCATCGCCTCAAATTCCGAGCTCTGCTTTGCCAGTCTAGGAACTGTACTTTGAGAAGCTCCAGGATGCAGTAACCAGGAAGATGGATCATAGCACTGAAATCAAAGTGTTTGTGCTATAGAACTGAAAGCAGAAGTATTTGTGTTCCACACAGTGGAAACTAAGTTTGAAAGACTTTGTGGTTGCGAGTGCCTTCGTATTTAGTAATATATTTAATATTTGAATTTTTATGACATAGTCTATGCTTGATATTTTGCCAAGGAAAATATTACTGGTTTCGTATTTGTTGATCATTGTACCAACTGTATGAAGTATACATGATTACATTTTACAGATGAAAAGCCAGAACCATTTTGAAGATGAAACAGTACTGTATGCATAAGGAAACCACAGTGCAGAAATCTTAGCTACCTACCCCCCGCCATTGCATAGCTAACAGAGGAGAAATTTGGAGTAGAAACTTGGTTCTCTGTTATCTAGGTTATACCTGTATTTTACATCATTACATGCTTACTTTCAGGAAAACAGCAGGTCTAGATTGGTATGTATTTGAGGAACACATTTTAATACTTGCCTAAGAACTAGAAATGTGACAGCAAATCTAAGTACGAGCACCTTACACTATGCTGTGTCATACTATTGACTCTTCCTGTAAGAGTTTGAAAAAGAAAAACAAAATATTTTGAAGTTAGTTTGCTGACCAACCAGAAATCAGAAGTCTAAAATGATCCGCTTACCATTCTGCTACAATATCTGTACAGTAACAACCCAGGGGCAAATGAATGGAACGGGGCTTGTGCTGGGCATCAGGGTATGCAACTTTTATCCTGATCCCACAATACAGAAAATTGCAAGTATTAAGCATTTAACTTCCTTTTTAGTGACAGCAGCTTACGCGGCACTTGCAGAATCACTGCCATGGGATGCTGTGAAAATAATTTCTACATATTAAAGTTATATGTTTATGTTTGCATGTTTTGTATAGAGTATTTATTTACATACATGTCTATACATATGTAATTTGTGTATTTGTATTTATTTTGTACATTAAACTATTTTAAAATATGAAATTTCCCAAAAGGTCAGATAATATCATACATAATGTAACTCTCTATACAATTTCTGGGATTCCAGGTATAATGTTGATGTTTTAATTAAATTTGTTAATACTTTTCTAAAATACACAGGACCCAGGGCAGGAGCAATTCATTAAGCACAAGGCTACTGCACATGAACTGGCAACTTCTGCTTCCTAGATTTATTTTAATATATGTTACATATTAATGTTTTAATAGTTTTTAGTGCACTTGCAGAAACTACGTTGAGTTCCTCAATCTGGTTTTCTTCATCTTTTAATCTTTCTTTCAAACCTTATTTCAAAATTACCTTCTTAATGTTCCTTGAGCTCCTTTTTTCCTATTTCTCTGCCTTTGTTGTAAAAGTACCGTTTCCAATTCCACATTATGTGAAGTAAGACTCATTTACAGGTACACTAGACATAATTCTAAAAGTTTCTTATATCTGTATTCTCCTTTCTCCAAGCAACAGATCTGTGTTCTGTTTTCCAGCCTCTCCACATGTGAGAAGTTTCCGCCTGACTGAGTCCTGGGAATGAACACGTGAGTGGACATGGTGGACCCCTCCTGTGGTCTGTCTCCGAGACTCTCCTTTCATTTTTCTGTGGTCACTCATTCAACTTCTCTGCAACCTAATGCAGAGCATCAGTGAAGTTTTGATCAAGAAGCTATATTACTAGCACACGGTACAGCCACTTGATGGTGGAATCTTGGCTTCTTACAGTTCTGAGTAAACCCCAGAATGCCTCCCCTGATTCATATGAAATTCTGATATTGGTGGGAAATCAAACTTTTGTTTTATTTAGACACATATACTACCAAGTTTGCCTGGACAAGTTAGTAGAATATATCTTCCTGGACTCCCTATTAACCTGTGTCTAATAGACATACCTTCATATTTTCTAGGATAACTTCATTACATGAATCTTCTAAACATGAGGCTAAATCCTCTCAGGCTCCTACAGAAACATACCTAATTATAATATTCATCTCTTCAATTATTTTTTTCTTCCATATGAAATCATCTCTTCCTTCTCCTTGTCCCACACATCTTCTGTCATTCACATACTAATTCAATGTACCTCTCCACTGTGAAAACTTCAGATTACTTAAACCAGTGTGACTCTGTTATTCATTCACTGTATTATTTTTATGTGCATGAAATGTAAATGCAGTTAACTTAGGAGCACCTTCTAATAAGTAATACCAGTGATTCTTTTCAGCACTCTCACCATAGAATGGCCCAGGCAAAGAAAGGAAGAAAAAGAGAATAGTGTCATGGTATGAAAGTGTACTGTTTCACAGCAGCACGTAAAAAGGTGCCTAGCCTTGTCAGATTTGGTACGTGTTGGTCAGGCAACTTCCAGGCACACAAAGAAGATACCCTGAACCAAAATAATAACACATGCAAAGGCCAGGGACAATGGCGGACAAGTCACTAGGAGCAGAGAGTAACATGAGAGGGGTACTATGTCACAGTGTGAGAGTGGATAGAATTCAGTCCTTCAACAACAACTATAATCTTCCAGGGATTGTACCAAACTCTGGGGAATATAGTAATAATTAAACCACTATTTCTGTCTTTTATGACTTTATAGTCTAATTAGAGAGAGACCTATAATCACACTAGAATGTAGTTCTGTAATAATCATCTTAATTTAATTTATTTTATTATGCTTTATTTTTATAAAATGCTGTAGGGACTCAAAGGGGACAAGAGTCAAAAGAAGACAGAAAAAAGGGATCAGGGAATATGAAATTGAAGAACTGAAAATACTCTGGGGAAGAAGGCATCACAGGACAAGCAAGGGGATTATTTAAAAAGAAAAACAAAACAAAACAAAAACGAAAACATTTCACCCTGTATATTAGCTAAGACATTTCTAAGACTGAGTCTCACTGGAAATGTGGGCGTGGAAGGAGATGGTGATCAAGTTCACAAAGGTCGCTTTATTTTTCACAGTGTGTTTGGTATAAATCCTTCCACTAAGTCATGGAAAGATTACAAGCAGATGAATAACATGATTAGATTTGCAGTCCAACAAGATCTTTGTGATAATGGGGTACGGCATAGAAAAAGAAAGATAGTCTAGCAAAAGGACTTTTCACACCTTATTATGCTCTCATTTGTATTTAGTTTTAGTATAAGGTTTTCATGTCCTCTCTGTTCAGCTTCATGTTGAACTCTCCAAAGACCGAGGATACTGAGATACTGACACTTTTTTCTTCTTGCAACCACAAAGTAAGGCACATATTTTTTCAGTCAAATGATGCTGATTAAATGTTTGATTAAACTTAACTTCGAGTCTAGACACCTGCTGAGTGGAGAGAGATTTCATTGCTGCCCTGCAGGAGAGAAGCAGCTGTATACTCCTGCCTTGAATAGATATCTTAACCTGTCCATAAAGGGGAAATCGCTACATCCGTACCACCGAGGTGTGGGGAAGTTTAATTAGCCAGAGTTTATAATCTTCTTTGAAGCTGAGAAGTGCTAATTATGTTTTTCCCACTTTAAGACTTTGAGTCACATCGACCATATCCAACGAGAGCTTCAGCATTTGGAAAGTTTTTACCGTCACAGATTGAGCGGCTCGGCTCTGGCAAACTCATATTTTAGCAAGAAAACCTTAGATTTGATGAAGTCACTCTGAAAATTTGGAACCTGGGAGATTTACAGGTGAGTGAGGAAACAGACTGACCCTGTGAATATCATCAAATCAACAAGACCTGTCCACAGAACTGTGTCCCAGGAGGAAATGTCTTTCCTTTGAGGACTTCCACCTGAGTGCCCTTGCCACCGCCTTGATGGCTTTAGGGTTCCAGCTTCGCACTGTCCAAGCATAGAGTCTCTCACTTCTTTTTGCTAAGTATAAATGGAAATTTTAATAAGCTATTAAAGACAACTTGATTTAAAGTAATATGTACTTAAACTGAGAGAGATACAGTGGGAAGCCAAAATGTCTTCATGTTGTCAGATTTTGTATGAAAGGTATCATTTCCTCTTACTCAAAAGATTTCTCAAGCCTGTTTAGCCCTTTAAATAATAAAAAGTCCCATAAAACCAGTATACTAAAGTTCTCCTTTTATCTATCAATGCCCCATTTTCAGAATTTGTCCTGCATTTTATTTAGATGATTTACATTGGGAATATGTATTTTCCATAGAGGAAAAAAAATATTCCCATCTACATGCAGGTGATCTTATCACATTGATTCAATATGCTTTATTTTTGAAAAACGTAGCCCAAAAAGATCCAGGTACATGTAAATGACCAACAATGGGTATCAGGTATAATAAATACAGTCAGTGGATCAAATATTCTGTAATCGGCCTAGAGCAACCTTGTGGTTGTTTGCTTTCAAAAGCATAACATCTGAAAGTGTTCCTTAATGGAAATGGATGCTCATGGATTGGAGATCACTCTCTAAGAGGAGAAATAACTGTGCATGGTATTAACCGTACATACCAAACATCACATATGGGTTACATTCTACGAACTAAATCATCTGCTTAAAATATGACATTTCATTTTATTTTCTTAACAACTCTGTGGACTAGGCATTATCTAAAATTTCAAAATGATAAAACTAAAAAGTAAAGTAAGAAAACTACTCTCGACCATTCATTTCCTAAGATGAATGTCTGTAGGCAAGTAATTTGTATCAAACTCTGGTCACTTAAGCAATCCAGTCATTCTTCAATAGGATACTGGGGTAAAACTTGCCACAAATAAACTCAGTTTCACTTCTAATCATCAGTTTCATTTCAAGGTCAGTAGTAGAACTTCAGGAAAACTTTCCCAATATGTGTCAGATAAATCACTGTATTTAGCAGTTGTCATAATTGTGGAAGGATATTTCTAATCATATACCTTAATTTATTCTAGTCTTTGTCCATTCTTCTCCACCATTACTATACTTTGGTAAAAGTTTGAGGAGCCACACACTGTTCTAAAGGCATATTAATGTTTCTCTCTAAGCATCATGTAGCCAATCTGCTTATGTGATATCTTTTGCATTCCAATTCTATCAATGGGATATTGTTTGGGAGAAGTTGGACGATTGTAACTTCACACTGTCCTAGAAATTAGTCTATTAATTAATAAATTTTACCTCTTCTCATACCAAAAATATAGTAGTAGAAAAAATACATATGCATTTTCACTTCTACATATCTTTGTAATAGAAATAACTGTAAATCTAGATACATTGTATTCTGCTGGACACTCTTAAAAGAGATAAATGGCAGGAACAAAAATATTCAATTTGGCATTAGGTAGTTTCATTTACCATGGGAGCAATTTCTTTGCTCAGCTATCCAAGACCTTTTTTCTTGACTTGAGAGTGACATTGGCAAGAATGTCCCTGTGAAGGATGTTACTGACTTGACAGTTAATATTTAAATGCTATAGGCATCAAAAGCTATAGGCCATAGGCATTAATATTCAAATCTATAGCATCTAGGTCAGACTACCTTACGAGAGTTTTAAGTTAACTCTGGATGTATTTTCCAGGTTTATTGTTTTCTAGTGATAAGATTTCCATAAAATTTATTGACTATATGCCAATATTATATTTTGGAGGGTCTTCATTCTAAAAGGTAACTGTCAAGTTTCCTGCTAGTCAGAATAATCTTTCAACTCTTGATTATAAGGTCATGTTAATATCATTTAGTTACTCAATTTGTTAGCTGTCCACCTACAGAAAAAATGAGCCTCTTTGGTAACATGTTAGCTTGAGTTGGATTTTTGTATGATCTGGAACTACTGGTGTCACATGATCCACCCCGAAGTTCCTACTTTGTCTGGATTATTAGTGTGGTTAAAAGCACATTTACAGAAAACTATGTTAGTGGTGATATCCCACCACGTGGAATTGGTGATTTTCATGAAGCTGAAGACAGCTATGAACTTCCATCTCTGCACATTTCACAGCCCAATGATCTTAATATACCCACTTGTATTAAGGGGCAGATATTAACTTACACACTTTCTCAAAGAGTGTTATATTGAGATCAATATTTCATTAGCACTCTCCAGAGCTAATGATTAAACCTTGCACCAGCTGGACCCAATTCCCTGCCGTGAGCCATTGACATTTGCACCGTGGCCTGTGAGGTAATCTGCCCTTTTAAAAGAATGAAAAAGGTTAACCCAGACCCTTGTAAACCTTTATCAATGACTTGACATCATTAAAATCTGTCCACTCCATTTTCTGGCAGTCAATCAAACATAAAACTCCCTAAAGTAGAATGCTCTCAATTTTTTAAACTGAAGAAATTAAGCCAACGTTGTCTTGCAAAGGTATTTAGACATCTAAGTGCTGGGATGTCTACCAGGTGCTCTGGCAGATAAAGACAAAGCCAAGGCCTGTTGCCTGCCCTCAAGATACATATTTCTTATTTAGAAAATCTCTTTATTACAAAGAAATAGTACTTTAAGTATTCAGTAACAAAGTGGTAGATAAAAGTAGTAATTGCCAAGAAAACTGCATCTTAGCCTTCAAATATTATATTCTATATCCGAGAGGAAACTGAACTCATGTTGAAATTTTAAAGACCGTTAAGATTTCAAAGTCTGAAGAAAAAAAAAAAAGGAAGGGACAATTTTGTTTGCAAGGAAAGGAAAGAAATGACTATTACATAAATAAATGAGAGCTCCAGAAAATAAGTTTTTAGAGATATTTGTACATACATGAGCAGAAACACTGCCCCTTATGTATAGAACGATTGTGTGAACTGGCCAAGTATTGGCAGAAATAAGAGTAAATATGATCGTTTGCGTTAGATGTGTGAGACAGCTTGCTCATGTGGTATTGCTAGGGAATTAACTAGATGCTGTGATGTAAACCCCAACAGATGCGTCCTGCCTCCCTAACAATTTTTTTTTCTCTCCTTGTCCAAGCTGCAGCTGTATGTACATCTACTCTGCAACAGGTAGGCTTCTCCTTGCAACAAGACTTTCCCTCCCGAGTTCCACTCCTGCTGCTGAGATAACTACCAGGTTGCTCTTGGCAGCTTCCAAAACACTTGCAACTCCTGAGTGCTTCACCCACAGGCTTCCTCACCTCCCACTGGGCATCAGCTCATTTTTCATTCGCCCAAGCGGGCAGAATGACAGATCCCACAATTAGCATTCCCAGGGATTTCCTTCTTCCCTGGCAGAAGGTGTGGTGAACGTCAAAGTCCCATCCTGTTAGCAGACTCAGTTTAGTATTGAAAGCTTTGTCTATGACAGCAAACAAATGTTAGTAGGCGTGGTAGAGAAGTGTTTCATCCAGTTATGGAGTGCGAGGGAGAAAAAATAAGCTCTTCTTTTCTAGCCCCTTTTCTATTGAAGAGGAACATGGGAATCTTGGAGACAAAGTGTGTAATTCCAGATATGATGGAAAGTTGGTGAAGGAGGTACTATTGGCACCTGACTGGGAAATTATAAGCCCCTTTAAGACAACAGCTGTGCTTCGCACATCTCTGAATCTCCATCACGCCTAGAATAATGCACTACTCTTTATAAGTGCTCAGTAACTATTTTAGATTATGAGAAAGTAATTAAAGATTGATTTGTAACCAAAATTCTCAGATTGTTTAAGATCTGAGATTTTATTTCTTTTAAGGTAATTCATTTTTCCTTCAATTATTTGTCATCTACTTTTTACCTGTGATTTTCTTTCTAAGATAATATTTATTTTTTAATTTATAATTTATAATTTTCTGTTTGTTCTCCAAATTAAACCACTTTCCTCATTCAAATTGGATGTTTCCTTAGACATCTGAAAAAGATGAATATATTTTTATCTCTGTTTCTTTTCATCTTTATTATTCCTTTGAGTTTTTCCAGATTTATTACTTCCCCTTACACGCACAATATTTCGTACTGTTACACGAACCTCTTTGCATAGTGTTTTCAGGTCTAAGATGAACTGATCATCCAATCATTATTAGATGAAATTTTTCAAGCTAAAGCCAAATATTTCCTCAATTATAAATTGTCTTTTATCAGGTTTTTCTCAACATAAACCATGTGGGGATAGAACAGAGTAAAATAAATGATTTTTGCATTTCGGAAAAGAATATTTGTACAATGATTTAAGTGACAGCACAATAAAATACAAGAGATAACAAAACATAACATTCAGTTAATTTCTATGCAGACAGTAAGTTTAGTAGCAGTCAGTTCTGTGTAATAAAGCTAGCATTTTTTTCTGCAATAGAAGCAAGACAGATTAGCCAATTAATCAGACTTATATGAGTATAATAGAAGTGGTGAAAATGTTGTTGATACAACCAATATTGGGATAGAAATTTTGAGATGGAATACAGTCATAAAATGATTAATTTTTGATAGGATGTGTTTGGCTAGAGCAAAGGGTATATGTAAGGAAATAATATGCAGAGTGTGATGGACCAGCAATTTTGGGCCTTGAATGAATGTAAGTGCTTTCTCACCAGCAGTTAGTAGGTGATCATAGTCTCAGAGTACTTATGTTCTCATCTGAGGGCCAGACATGTAAACACAGGACCAATGAAGATTGAATTAATAATCTGTGAAATTATATAGGAAATCATGTGATAGTAAAACCATAAAGCTGATTTTACTTGATGATAACATCTACCATGACTTATTTGAAAAGTACTGAAAGGGTATTAAGAACTGGGATTGGTTTCCAGAGTAGGAGATATTACAGGGAGAAAGAAGAAAGAAATCTCATTACTGACTTGTTCTTTGTTTGTATGTGTTTGGTTCTCTCAAGCTCATCATTTATTGGAAATAAATAATCAGTTTTTCATTTTCAAAAATCATATGTGTTTACATTCTGAGAAAGGAGATAACATACAAGGTAAATTTTAGAACTAATCTGTTAGTTTTTATGGAGTTCTCACTGCATAGTATATGCTCTGCTAAGCATCATCCCTGTTTTGTAATTAATAATTATTGATTTTTCAAATGTCACTTTAAGTAAATACTAAATATTTCAAGAACAGAGGTGGTGGCTGTTAATTATGAGATTTTCTGCATACTTATGATTTCTTCATGGTCAGGAGCTAATAAAAAACTGAGCAGTTTATAGTCTTGACCATGCGTATTCTAAAACAATTATGAGAAAAAAGAAAAGTCATATTGGAGATCTGATTAGAAATATTACACCCAAATCAAGCAAAAAACTCTGAATACTATTTTCTGACTTTAAAATGGAAGAATTTTTGCATGTATGTATTTTTTTTTTATACCAGGGATCTGACTCATGACCTTGCGCTTGCCAGGCAAGCATTTGCGCTACTGAGCTAAAATCTCCAGCCCGCAAATTATTTTAAAATAGGAGTTGGCTAGTGGGAATTACATTCCTAGAAAAACAACTACAGACACACATCTGTTGCATGGAGAAAGTGAAGGGGATTGACTAGTATTGAAAAAAAGGGTAATATGTGGCTCTAAAATTTTTGAAAGAAAGCCAGGCATGAAGTACATAATTGATTACCACTTGGTTCCTTAAGAACGTCTAATCACACATAGTACAAGAATGATCCCATTTTTTAAATTCACTATATTTGAGTTCTTAATCTGTTAAAGATAGAAACAATAGATAACAATAAATTTCTCATGTTTTCAAACTGCTGGAGATTATTTCATTTGATCTGCTATCAGCTGTGTTTTTAAGTCTAACATGAGGAATTCACATGTATTTATTATTCAAAGTTTAAGTTGCAAATGAATGGGTCTGTCAAAAATCTCAGACATTTTGTATTTTGAACTGTAACTAGTAATATGTATTTCAAAAATAAGTTTTTAAAATGCATAAATTTAGTATCATCATCAAACTGAAGAATTTAGCCTTCTTCTTAATATAAATAAATATCCAGCCAGTATTTGTTGGATATTTTTCTTTCAGTTTACCACAGTAGAGCTAGGTTGATTACTTCCCAGTGGTGTTGTTCAGCATGTGCCTCCATTCCCTAAATTTCCCATGAACTGCATTTAGGTGAAGAAAAGTGATGACATTCAGTTTCAATATTTTGGAGCATGGGAATGCTGTTTCTAGCTACCTCTCATTTCACTGCAATCACAGATATCAATAATGATTTCTTGTTGCAATTATGTATCAGGATCTACAATGAGATTGATGTATAATTTAAACTATTTTCTTTGTCCTTATGATAATTTGTCTTCATCATTACAGATAATTTTTAAAGATTAGTTTCAAATAGATTTTCAAAAGGCTGAGAAGAAAAATATGAATTACATAGTCATATTCAATTGTTTATAATCAATATTCACTTCATTTTCAATAGTTTGTTTTGTCATTTGTACATCAAAATAACTTATACAAAATATGAAATACCTATTCTAATGTGTTTTGTATTAAAAACTTGGTATTGAAGATCTGTGAAATGCAAATTGCCCTAATTGCCATTATTTCATGTATGTTTGATTTCTCAAATTACTTTCTTTTTTCTATTATTAATAATACAAAATAGTTTGAACCAGTTTTCCCTATTATGCAATGTAAGTTTTTATTTATATTTTCAAATTTTGGTTTTTAGCTGGTTGGTTTCAGGAAAGTAAAATTGAGTAGTAGTTTTTAGGGGTGTTCTAATTTATTGTTCAATTTTCTTCTTTAAAAACTATTTTTATGTGACATAAAAAAGTGATTTCCATTTTTTACAATTCTTACATTAATTGTTTACCTAAACATTACTTTCTCTCAAGATTTTTATCTTTATTTTTGATTTTTTATCTTTAGTTATTCATTGTCATTGTGTGCATTCATACTTGTGAACTGTCTCACATACTACAGGTTTCTGAGATATTTATAAATTTTTTTTCCAAATTTTGATGTTTTTGTTTTCTTTTTTCCTAATAAATTCCTTTTCTGAGACTTTCTAATTGTGAATTGTATTTTTACAACATAGCTTTTACCAATATATTTTGCTTCATTTTAAAACATTTGAAACTCTAATGTCATCTTTTCTGAAACACATTCATTTTTCTCTGTGAATATTATTTTGTGCCTTATTCCCTTCCATTCTTAAAGACATGTGAAAGGTATTTGACTGAAATAATTTCTGTTATTCTTTTTTAAATTAAAATTATTTTTTTGTCTGAAAATTGAGAAAATCGCTTGGAAAATTTCTTTACGTTCATTGCTTTTGAGATCTTCCTTCTGTTCCAGGGAAGTAGATAAAAATATATTCTGAGTCATTCTGATATGTATTTCTTCTGTTCTCCTCCCTTATTGTTATGCATCCTTTGTATTTCCCTTGACAGGAGCCTCACCCCCAAACCCATTTGAATCCTACTTACAGAAGTTTCTTTTCAGTATTGAACTTCTTAAGAAAGTGTCTTAAATTGTTATTAAGTGTTGAAACCATAGTTCTAAACCTTTGTGAATTTCTCATGATTCTCTTGGATTCATCTGAGGGTTGTGGTCATAATTGCCCTGTGAAGTTTTGGCTGATTTTAGGTTATTCAGGCCACATTCAATGCGTACTTGTTAGCTTTTTTGGAGTTTTATCCTTTTCAGGGAAATGAGACTTCCTTTTTGTTTACTCCTGTCTGGATCTGATTAAAATGTAATGCCTGCATATTTTGTGGAATATATAGGGCTAATTTGACATCTAATATTTTGTAGATGATAGTGAGATTTTTACTTTGTTATCCTTGTTGCTCTATTTTTTTAAGTAGAGGATTCCAAAATATTTTAAGATGATTTCACTTTTGTATTTCAGCTTATATAATCTTTCATTTTATTTATTCTGTGAAATAATGAATGAGTACTTTTTGAATGATATGGTTGAAATAAAATCTTATTGTTTGATATTAAGTAGTATAATATCTAAAGAAGCTCATAAACTCTTTCAATTTTGCACATGTTCTTCATTTCAGACTAAGGAATAAATATAAATATTTTGTGAGATATTAAGTAGTATAATATCTAAAGAAGCTCATAAACTCTTTCAATTTTGCACATGTTCTTCATTTCAGACTAAGGAATAAATATAAATATTTTGTGAGAGCCCAACACTGGCCCAGAGAAGAAAAAGTGCCCTGAGACCCTGCTGCCACTGGGGAAGCATCAGGGAACCGCTGCTCCAGCCTTTCCGCCACTCCCGAAATGCTGGATTGGAGGATCCGGGGGCCTAGTTCAATTCACCACACAGAGGGCCTGTCACTCAATGTAGGAAGCACCTGGGATGACGCAGAGGGTAAGATACCAAGATAAAGGATCAAAATACATTCTCAGAGCTCCAGCCCACAGAGAACAAGTTCAGCAGACATAGCCATAGCAGCAATTCAAAATCACAAACCTGAAATTTCTGAAAAGACAACTGAAGTCAAGAACCAACTCAGGTCTTGTATTGTTTAGGTAATTGTACATGCCTATTTCTGGTGGCGTGGACAGCTATTTTGAAGATAACATGAGGCATTCTGATAGACATTGTTAATTTCCTAGTATTGTGTCTTGATGTTATGTATTGGTTTCATTGTTTTGTTTTGTTTGATTTTATTATATCTCATGTTATTGGCAACTATTTTGGAGATAACAAAATATATTATTGTTGGCATTGCTAATTTCCTATTATCTTATTTTGAAGTCTTGTATTGTTTTGAATGGCTTTATTCTTTTTTTTTGGTATTGCTGTTGTTTTTTGTTTATTTGTTTATTTTACTCTGTTTACAATAAAATGAAAAAATATTTTTTGAGGCAATCAAAAAAGTCTTAAGGAAAAAAATACAAAAAGAACCAAAGAAATAGGACAATGCTTACAATGCAGCGAAATTCAAGAACAGTTTTTAAATACAATTGTGCTGAATTAATCTAAGCATGGTGATAAATGCATATGTGGCATGTTTTTAAGGAAAAATAATTAAATGATTAAATATGATCAAAATTCGACCATACCAAGCACCTAAAGAAGGAAAACTATGAAATTATATTAACTGATACTGAAAATATATTTGACAAAATTCAGTCTTATTCATGATCAAAACACTTGGCAATCAGGTAAAGATGGAAACTTCTTAAATTTGATAAAGAACATCAATAAACAAACAAACAAAAAAAGCTATGGCCAACAGTATACTTATTGATGAAAATTTGTTACTTTTCCACTTAAGATGGTAAGTGAAGAAAAAGATATCTTTTCTCTCTTTTACTTAATATCAGACTAGAAGTCAAAGTGAGTTCTAATAAGAAAAGAAATTTAAAATTATTCATATTGATAAGGGACAAGAAAACTGTGTTGCTCTCAGGTTATATGACTGTGTTTGTAGAACTCCAAATGAATTTATAGTGGTACTCCTATGAAATTTTTAATTAAAACAGTATCATAGCATAGAAGATTGTTACACAAAATCAAATTTCCTTTTTAAATATATAAGTAAACAATTATAATTTGAAATTCCAAAAAGAAAATACCACCATCTCATCAAAGATAAATAAAAAGAAATAGGTGTAAATTTAACAATATATCTAATGGAAATTTGTATGCACAACTGCAAATTTTTTATAGAGTTAGTCAAAGATAATCTGCTAAATGAAGAAATAATCAATATTTTTGTTTTTAAAAGGTCAATATTGTTAAAATATCAATTCTTCCTAACAAAATCTGTACATTCTATATAACCTTAATCGAAATTACAGCCAATTTTATTAATAGCACTAAATTGACAAATTCAAATCAAAAAGAAAATCAGAAAGACAAAAAGTAACCATCACAAGATTAAAGATTAAAGATGAAGAACCAACTTGGAAGATTCACACTTCCATATTAAAGACTCATGATCATGTTAATGACCAACATGCTTTTATCCTGGTTCAAGAAAGAATGTATAGGAAAATTAAATGTAGTACATCTCAAAGAGAATTGAACAAATGTACACAATTAATCTCTAACAAAAAAGCAAAGAAATTCAATAATAAGGCTACTGTTTTCTTTAAAACGTGCTGAACCATTGTTTATGCTACTATAACAGAATATCTGAGACTAGGTAATTTATGTTTCACTTTGAAGCATGAAAGTTCAAGATTGATGGTTGGTGTTTGCTGAGGGAATCCTTCCTGAATCGTCACATAGGGATTTGGCAAAGGGACAAAAATCCCATGGATGCATAAGAAAAATGGAGAAAGGATTTTACTTTTATTAGGAATCTGCTCACATGCTAACTAACTCATTCTTGTAATAAAGACATCAGTACATTTCTGTTCATGACCTAATCCTTTTAAAATTGCTACCTATTAACCTTCTTGCACTAGGAAGAGATTTCTAGCCCCTGTACATTGCTGGCCTCACTCAAACTACAGGGCACATCCATAATAAACAAACAAATAAAACATAAAAAGACGTTATACCTTGTGACAAAATTAACTCAAGTGATTGTCAAATAAATATAAAATGTAAATCCATAAAAATTCTAAAAGAGAAGTTTAGGTGCTTTTCAGTTTTGCAACGAGTTTTTCAAATAAGAACCATAAATATGAGCAATAAAAGAAAAAATTGATATGATAGAGCTTATTAACTTGAAAAACTTCTATGAGACTCTACTATCACACTAAAAACACAAGCCCAAGGTGGGAGAAAATATTGTGACATGACTTTTGATAATGGAATTTTCCCATGACATGAAAACAATCTTAAAACTCAGTAAAAGGAAAGCAAGCAACCTTAAAATGTGAAAAGATATTCTCCATGATATACCAGGGAATTTTTAATGAAAAGAATGGATACTGTCACATATCTTTTAGGGTGGCCAAAAAGGAAAAGAAAAAAAGAAGAAGAATAGAGATTATCAATTGCCAGCAAAGAGGGAGAGTAATAGAATTTCATTTATTATTGGGTGAATATAAAATGGAATAGCCAATTTGGAAGTATTTTGCACTTGCTTACACAATTAACCATTGTTTTTCTATGCAATCTAGAAACTACACTGCTTAGTATATACCCAGCTGACTTGAAAACTTACACCCCAGAAAACTGCATATAAATCCACAGAACACCTTTATTAAATACTCACGAAAAAGCGGAAGCAAGTAGTCATCCACTAGGTGAATAGACACACAAATTATGGCACACTAGTGCAAAGGAATTTTATTCAATGACAAAAATAATGAACAAGGAACCATAAAAATTGGACAGGTCATAGATGCATATGTGTACTTCAAATAAGCCAGTACAAAAATGTAATATAAAATTGTATTACACTAGGTAAAAACTAATAAAAGATATCTACAGATGCTTTTAAACACACATCAAGGCAACCAAACCCAAACAAAAACCCATTGCCCCCGTGTTTCAGTAGAGACTGGGGAGACCTGAAACATCAGTGATACATCTACGATACGGAACAACTTTGTGCACAGCTGGAATGTGGATACATGACACTATGCATTTGATAAAACTCATTCTCATGGCAACACAAGGATGACTTAAAAGGGATGCATATTTAGAAGTATCCTGTGATCAGAGGAATCACAGGATAGAATGTAGAAAAGAGAAAACAGTATTGCAAATGAATCAAAAAATAACCTCATCAAGAGGCAAATGGCAGGAATATTCGAGCATAACTTTACCAGTGTCATAAGAGGATAAAATTAAATACAAAGAAAGTGAGGCATGTGCACAACACTAGTTGGTAGTGTTGTTTCTCACTGAGGTAGAAACAACTTCAGTGTTAATTCTCAGACTGCTACACTGCTACATAAAGCAAATGCTCAGAAGAGTTGAACAGTTACATAATGCAGGGAAGACAGCAGTAGTCAGATGCCCGTCTACACACTGATGCAGATGTCGGCAGATATTTAAGGACAGAATGGTAGAGTGACACATACTAGATTAGAATCAGACATATCAATATGAATTTTAGTATTATTCAGTATATTATATAAACTTATAGATATGAATATACACATAGTCTGGTTCACAAATTTACAAATGTATTTTCTTGCATTGAGCTGCTCTTGACACAATGATATATTAGTAAAAATGTCATGCCTGCTACCCAGATTTTGTATATAATTCTCCAGAAAATGGAAGCAGTGCTCGCTTACATGGCTGATAGTGGAATGAAGACCAAATATACAAGATAAGCCTGAAACACCTTACAATGCCAGAAAGAAAACAAGTGTAGAGAAAAACGTCCTCCATTGATGAGGGTACATCAGAAGTCCATAGAAACCAACTAAAAATGTATTTCAATGGTGATTTCTACATCAGCTTATGCAACAAAATAAATACAGTTGTATAAAAACTCAAAATAAAACTAATATCTATGAATTCATTTTGTTACAAGTAATAAGCATGGAGGGAGAGAAATCTCTCATTTTGAAGAATAGCAAGTAACTTCTAAATGTACTGTCTCCTAAGGAAATGGAACATAAAATCTCCCTTCCAAAGTGTGAGCCGTGTCTCTGGACTTCCTGCTAAGGTCCCGAGTATAAAAATAAAAAAGATTACATTATAACTGAGAAATGTGACAAACATTGCTTCAGTTAGGTCAAAGAAGTCAACATCAACAATGATAAATCATACTGTATAGAGATGATACACTTCATTGAGAATATCAATATGTCTATTGTTATCTTTCAATATAAGTCCTGGATAATCACTGGCAAATCAAATTATCAGACAAACCCAAATTGAGTCAATTTCTACAGAATACTTCACTAATGCTGTTCACAAGAGTCAAGGTCATGAAAAAAAGCAAGAAAGAAATGCCACAAAAAGCAAATATTTGAGCAAGCATGACGAGCAATCATAATGCAGTGTTTGGGATCTTGGAACAGAAAAAGAATATTAGGAGGAATGTAGAATATACGAATAATATGGATTTTGCTTAACAATAATGAATCAATACTAATTCACTAATTGATCAAATATATCATAATCATGTAAAAAGCTAATAATAGTAGAAAAATATGGGAAGTCTCTATTGTCTCTACCATTTCTTTCTGCAAATGTTAATGTGTGTAAAAAAATAAAGTTTATTAAGAAAAAATGCTTCATATGCTTTATTGTGACACTGAGAGAGCCAATATTTACATAAATCTCCAGTAATAAAGTCTAGGAACAATGGCACATTAGCCCTTATAGGAAACACACACACACACACACACACACACACACACACCCCTAAGCATATTCAAAAGAAATAAGTCAGGTAGTGACAAAAGAAAGCACAATAAAATGAAGGGAACACCCAAAACATTTTATGTCTTTTTATGTATCTTTCCATACAAGAAATTTACCTCATTCATTTTGTGTAACATGTATTAATTCACAGAAATCTCATAAACTATGTTTTCTGACTTTCATTTGAGAGTATTTCAATACAGCCTAATGTACACAAACCATTTATGTTCCAGTTCAAAGAATTTTTTCCTTCACTTCTCCAGAATATCTAATATTAGAAACTCATTTACTCTATGGGAGTTCTTTAATACTTGGATAAAAAATGTGAAGCATGTCTTGCCCCAGGCCAGTAAATAAGTGACAATCTGTAAATTTAATATAAAAAAGATTAATTTTCATAGATAGTGATGCAGCCCAGTAAAGCCTTGTAAATTGCCCTATTAAATAGAAGAAAATTTTAAAAACTTAATGAAAGCTTTTATTTATAGTGGGTTTTAGTGTAGAGTAAGAATGATTTTGCTGTAAACCCATAAAGAACTTTTAACACAGGTTTTTATATTTTAATGAAACAAAGACACACCTATTTAGCAGATCTGTGTTTTAATGAACCCATTTTTTATTGATGCAGCTAAAATGTGTTCCTACCGGCTTTCCAAGTTAAATATTTCCATATCAATATTACCAATTTTGTATACCATAAAAAGTCAATTAATGGCTAATTTTAGTTCAAGTGAAATAAATAAGAATCATTTCAAAGAGGTGAAACGAGCAGGTTCCTCAAGCTTACAAAGCTGTGGTAGCAGTTTAGTTTACTTAGCCCACTGAAATTTAACACCAGTATACATTTCAATATTTATTAATTACTTCTGTAAAGGATGAAAAATTTTATGTAAAATGACATTTGCTGGACTCCTTCATAGATCATGCTCCTTCATAGATCATTCTACCAAGGAGGAAAGCTGGTAAAAAATAAATGACAGTAAGTCAGATGTGTTGTATGTAACATTTCCAGAAAGAAAAGAGTAATAAAAATTTATTGTAGTTTTTATTTACTTGTTTATTTACTTACTATATTCTGTTTTATTCACTATAAATACTGAAAAAGAATTATGGTAGTACAGTGCCAAGCCTTTTAATTTACCAAGTACACTTTGTCCCTTAGAAAAATATTGTCTTGTTTATAGCTTGCATATAATCAGCTTTGCTTCACTGAGAAAAAAAAAAGAGAAGATTCCTCAATTTCTAGAACATATTTTGTCTTATGATTATAACAGTTAGGAAGTGGTATGATTTCTTTCTCCAAAGAAGCCTATATTTGATCTTTGCTTCTGGTTTCTGAGAGTGTTTCTTAGTCTTCCTGGAACTTTCTTAATGATAGAAACATTTTTTATCACACACACACACACACACACACGCACGAGTCTCAATGGAAATAGACAATGCTCTGTGCTGACAGTCTTAGTGATAAACCCAAATCGTAAGGAGTGGGAGGAGAAGATAAAGAAGTGGGTGTTCTTAGAGGTTTGCCACCCAAGTCAACTCTTTCACTGCCTTTGGACTATGGTGGACTATGGTGAGAAGCAAGCATGGTTCTGAAACAGGAAATTTATTCTATGTGGGTGTGTTATAAGCTTTTGAAGAGTCTAGCAAATCACTTTTATCAATTTTTTCATCATAAATAGAGCATAGGCCCTGAAATGCCACAGAAGATGCTGCCAATCAACATTTATATTGCATTTGGCTGGAGGAAGACACAAACTCATACAGTATTGAGTCATTGACATAAAGAGCTTTGTTTGTAATAGCAGTTCCTGTTACTAAACTAAGCAGTAAATAAATTGATGGTAAGAGCAAGGTATTTTCTTAATAAAATATTCAGTTCTGTTTATTTGTTCTATTCATTTTTACCAAGGAAAAAGAAAACACACATAGTCTAGTAGCAAAATATTTGATAACACCCTATGTGCTATAAATGTGAAAGATCCTGCTCACTGAGTTTGTGGCTCTAGAAGAAAATGTTTGAAGATCCAGCAGGCTAGTGAGTTGTTATCTACTGATGACCTTTAGCAAGAAAGAGATGAGTTCAGGAGAGAACTGGCTGATTTTTAAACAGAGATTCAGTAAGAAGAAGTAAGTCCAAAAAAAAAAAGTCTTTGTAGGATTGGAATAAAATGTGCACCTGAAGCTAACGTGTACCACCAGATCCTGATCTTTAAACGTGATGTAATGTTCAAAGAAAACTTTCGGGGCTCTTAAAAGATTGCGTGTATGGTTTTAATCAAGAATTTATGAATAATTGTGACCAGAAACCCCAGTGTTATAAATTGATGGTAAAACTGGCTAGAGTCATTTGTGTCCATCAATATTTCTTTGCAACTAAACTTTTCAGTTTTTCCATCAAGAGATAAGTGCTATTTCTTTATTTTTTTTAATCTAGCCCATGCTTGCGAGATGGCAAGATGGGAAAACAGAACAGTGAGCCACTTTGTGACCAAGACATCTCAAGTGGCTGTGCCCAGTTCTGTTCTTCTAAGAACCGACTGCTGCCCTCATTGGTAGACAAGCCCAAAGGAGCTTGATAGATGAAAAAGATGAGGGTTTACTTGACTCTTTGTTCCAGTTAACAGTCAGCCAACTTCCAGGCATATGAGTAAGACTCTCTACACCAAGAGAACCCATATTTCCACCAGTTAATCACATATAGAAGAGTAAGTTTGTTTCCAATAAACTGAGGCTGGCCAGATCAAGAAGTAATCTCAACTCCCCATTACTGAAAAACAATAAACAGTTGTTCAAGTCTCCAAATTTTTGTGTGGTTCATTACAGAGGAATATATATATGTGCTACCAAAATGAGAAACTATTACAAAGGAATAGAAATGAGAGCTAACTTCTAAGAAAATAAAAAACTATTGAAACATGTTGGATATGACTCTGGATATGTCAGAAAGATGATATAAATCAAATGACAAGACAAGGACAAGAAATGCCAGTTATGTGAGTGAATTTAATTTGAGGGCATTGGGAAGTAAAGCAATAACAAGAGACTACATACATTGCATAGGTAAGAGGGATAGAAAAGAACAAAGAGTACTGGAGCAGAGGCAAATAGGAGAATATCAAAAATCCTTAGCAATTCTTTATTTTCTGCTTCTGTAAATCGGGTTTGACAATTTATAGATATTAAAGAACCCAAGTAAAGGCCCAGAGCCAAAAGCCCTTACTGGATTCATGAGAAAACAGTTAATAGAAACACACAGAAAATTATCTGCATTCTCCAAAACAGGAGAGAGTGGGTAAAAGACACTATTAGTCATTGTTTCAAGTCACCAATCTAATGCAAAATCAAGAAGAATGTGCATTATGTTTTAACAAGACAGGAATTTGATATTATGCAGTGAATTGCTAGATCTAAGATACACAAGAAACAGTTGAAAAGGCTGCTAAATTTCATTTGTTTCATCACCATATCTACACTATCCACCCATCTATATATCTACAATATCTTTCATATCTACATAACTGTAATACCTCTGCTTGTAATAACCTAGCTGATTCATGAAAACCTCAAGTAAACAACATACTTCGTCTGCTATGTAGGATATGAATTTTTAATAGGTATCCTCACGGTTGTGTTTTAGTATAATTAAATGATAACAAAAGCAACACGGGACAAGAACACATGATGCAGTATCCAGTGTAAATCAGAGTCCAAGAGTCACCTACAGTGCAGTCATGCATGATACCTTGGTAGCTCTCCCTGCCACAGTGCATTGACGAAATGTATAAAACCTTGAGTAGCAGAGAAGCTTACCAGAGACTCAACATCCCATAGTTTAAATAGGAGCTGGTTATCTTCTCACCTTCTACCCTGCACATACTAAAATTTCATACTCCTAGAAATAAAGGCAGTGTTGAACACAAATAACATTACTGATTCAGTTTAAATTGAGTGAGTTACACTTAGAAGTTCTTGGAAATACAGGGACATTCTAAAACCAGGTTTGCAGACAACAGGTCCAACACTGTAACATTGTAAAGACTGAAGTTTCAAGCCTGAATACTAACTCTATTTTTCTTCTTATTTATGGGTACTGTTTCTAAATACTCCCTTCTCTCTTAAATTTTTTTCTATGCTGTTGTTCTATGCTGGACCATTTCCTTCAGTAAATAAATAAATAAATTTTCCTTTAAAATTTTCCATAACTTAAAACAGGAGGAGAACAATATTTCTCATTCTGCAAATACCTGCAGCACATTTCTCTCTTAAACTCATTCCTAACAAAGGTTGATTCCGGCTTCTCTGTTCAGCTCTACATAAAAAAGCACAATGGTCCAGGTTCAGTCTCATCTCACTTGACCTTTTCATGGCATTTGACACAGTTGAACATTCTCTTCTTCATTATTTAGAGCCTTTGAGGACTAGACATTTTCTTATTTTTAATTATTTTTTTATTATTTATCTGGTTGCTTCTTCTCAATCTCCTTTTCTTCTTCTTTATCCCTTATTATTGTAGTGCCCCAGGGCCCAGGTTTAATCCTCTTTTATTCTTAAGCTACATTGATTCCTTTGATGATAACATCCTGACTCACAGTTTTAAAACCGTATGTGTACTAACTCAGAAGTTTATCTTTTGCATTCATACTTCTCTCCAAAATCTATATAACTAACAGCAATTTTCTATATCTACGTGGAAGTCTCATAACACAGATTCAACAGGTCCAAAATTAACTCCTGTACATCCCCGAATGCCTGATACATCTAAATATTTTCCATATCTATAATTATTTATGTTATATTTCAACAGTTGATTAAGACATGATTCTTCAAAAGATAATTTTAAATTATGCTGTCTGCTAAAGATGAAGAATCATAGAACTATTCTGACTCAGTAGTTACAAGATTAAAGAATATGCCAACTTTCTCTGGGTAAGCATTGAATATTAGTGCAATCAAACACAGCACTGATAAATTATGACACAACACAGATAAAGAAAATCAATCAAATTGGTTTGGGGAGAATTATTATAATGGAACAAGAATAAAGTCAGAATTTTCAAAAACAGCACTGCTGATACTAGAGGTAAGTCTTCAGAGACATGTCTGAAAACTATTGTAAGTTACTATAAGTTTCAGTAATAAAGAATATTTTAAGATGAATAAACACTCAACATGTCCATATTCCTCCCAAGCTTTTAGGAAACTGGTAGTGGATGAGCATGGATACAAATCATAAAACTAAGAGAGAAGGAGTAACATGTAGCAAAAAGGAATGTCAAAAGGAATAAACAGAAAACCATACCCCAGGAAAACAACTAAGCCAAAGGTCTCAGGAAAAACACTTCCTGAATTTAGCAGATACAGCAAAGATGGTCTCCAGAGCAGATAGACAATAGATTGATGAACACAATAATACATATGTATTTAGAGAATGAAAAGAGAAATGAAAGAAAAAAATAAGGGAGAGGAAAAGAAAGAGAAAGAAAGAAAGAAAGAAAGAAAGAAAGAAAGAAAGAAAGAAAGAAAGAAAGAAAGAAAGGGGCCTATTGTGTGATAGGTTTATCTGGAGAAAAATCTTGATGGACATATGACTGTTTTTAAGAAATTACGAATAGATAAATAGAATCTTTTAGAGTGAAATTGTTCAATATTATAATTACTATACAAAAACCTAGTCTCAATAGAGTAATAATAAAATACTTGGTCTGTCAACAATAAATACTTTCTCAACTGTAATAACCCTATTGTAAGTAATATTTTTAAATTAGTTTATTTATGTTATATATTTTGTGTAGTACCTAAATTATATGCACATTGAGACAGTAAGTAAGGGCAAGTAAAAACTGTTAAAAATAATCAAGATATCCTGTACTGTAAATATAAGTAGACATACTGCCTTCAATATATGAATTAAAATATGCCAGCCCATGTTATCATATGATAACATGAGATAAACAGGAAAATGACTAAGAGAAATTTAATGTAGTATTGAGAAGAGAAGTTATATGTATGACGTTATGGTGTTTACTATATGTACATGCTGCATTGCTGTTTATCCTTTTCCTTTTTTTAAATTTTAAAATATCCTTAAAGTATCATGTGTTGATTCTTGATTTATCTTTGACATATGGTTAAATTAAAAAGCAAAAGTTTAAAAGAACACTATTTTTCTACTTTAGTAAACACACACAAACACACTATCCACTTGAGTATACTGAGATCTTTTCACAACATATAGGGAAGAAAAGATTGCAGGATATTACGGGGCAATATTCCTGGTATACAGGAATAAACAGGACTATCATCATTCACTCTGCATGTATTTATAGGTCTTCATAATTTTCCATAAAATATTTTTTCAGTTAAGATGCCCTTCTAGTGAAAACATTTATATTAAAACACTGGCTTTTTGCCTATTTATTTATTTTACAAAATGGAGTGGAGAATATATGTATATGGAACTTGGCCAACATTCACAATACTGTACTGTGTGCATTGCTTTTCCAGAAATCTAAAAACAAAATATTGCAGACTGAATGACTTCAAAGCTAGAGATGTACTTTCTGACTGTCCCAAAGCCTGAAACATGTTGAAAGGGTTGGTGTCCCTGGGAGCTTCTCTCCTTAGAGTCCAGATGTCCCCCTCGTTGCTGTTCTGCACAGCCTTTTCTCCTCGTGTCCACATCTCTGCTGTGTCACTCTTCATCTTGACATCAATTCTATGAGGTTAGGGCCCATGACTCGTATAACGTTCTATTTACACATACAGTCTCGTTCGTGATTACAGTTGTAACATACAAACATTTCAAGGGTAAGGTTCAGTCCATGGCAGTATATTTCATGGACAGTGTGGTCTAAATTTTAAATACTTGGGGGTTCTTAGTGCAGAAGACAGGAACTTGAGCTCTGCATACATAATGACTTGTGCTACTTACATCTGTGGGGTATGGGACACTTTTCCAAAATCTCTTCCTGAGTTTCCTCATCTATAGAAACAAACAGCACAATTTCATATTATTATATGAGGATTGAATGAGATCAGGGAGCACTGACAGGCATAAAGAAATGGAAGCATGTTAATAGGAACAAAGGCAGCGATTTAATGAGGGCGCCCACTAATAATAGACTCACTGTCTAAGAAGTGTGAGGTTTTCACTAACATTTCTGATTCACAAAGTTTTGTGTCTTATCTGTAAAAATATTCTATAAAGCTATTTTGAAAATTTAATGATACCCATACGGAAAAAATACTTTCATAATTTCTACAGAACTAAGAATATTAAAGGTGTTATCCTTATTATACTGATATATTTTATGTTAGCAAAAATCTTAATAGTATATGTCCCTCATCTTGTATAAGTCTCTAAGCTACTCATTTATTCCATTTTTTCAGCTGTATCAATTCTGTAAATACTGATCATTTATTTTCACTTTGTTTTTTTTAATTTATATTGCACAATTATAATTTTGTGTTAGTTCTGAAATAGATCATATGGACAGAAAAGTATATTAAATGTCTACATTTAAGCAACAATCTCCATCTTTTTCTTGGAATCAAGCACTATCCTGCCCTGATGTGGTAATTTTGTTTCTATTCATATTTTTTACAAAGTATGCACGCATCCTTAAGTAATATAGTTCAATTTCGTTTGATTAGAGCCTCATTAAACATGGAAACAGATGTATAGTCTTTTTTAATGTTTCAATTAATATTGTGTCTATATCTATATCTATATCTATATCTATATCTATCTATATCTATCTATCTATATATGTTTGTAACACTAAGTGGTATACAGCAGTAAAAAACATTACAGTTACTCATTAATTTTAAGATTGAAGAAATACCGAAATAAATAAATTAAACAATATATTTCTCTTCTTTCAATAGCCTGTATAGAGTTTGCTTGCCTTCTGATAGACTTTTTCTGTTCATTTGCATAGATATAAATATTTATTTGCACCTAATACTTTTTAAAAAGACAGGTTTTGTTACTATATTATTAAAGTTGATGACATCTTATTTAAAAGTATATTCTGAAGCTCTTTCCCATTGAGAATGTGTAGGTCTTTCTTACACTTCCTACTAGCTGCTTTAATGTGACTGAGTAGAGCTGTGTAAGAATTACTTATCCTTTAGATATTCACATATGCACTGTTTCCATTTGATATATGATAAAATGCAATGGATATATTGCAGACATATGACTAATACTGTACAATAAGAAAAAGATCTAAGTCCTATACAGGGATGATGGTGGTTCTGTTCTATAGTGAGTCTTGAGGATTAGGACTGAGAGATCGGAAAGCTAAGTCCTAGAAATACACTAATATTCTCAAGGCTGCAGTCAATTGAATCCATTCTAATGTTGGCGTCAGCCTGCGGTGCATTGATTAGGACTTTCTTCATTGGATGGTCATATGAAAGGTTTCTTTACTCAAAAGTTTTCCTGTAGTGATCACTATTGTCTTCACAAGACTCAAGATAAAAAAAATTATTTCTGGAAGAAAATTTTCAAATTTCTGGAAGAAAATTCTCTAATTAGCAAACTGCTTAGAGCAAAGAAGCACACTTTCTTATTTGTTTGTTCTTCCTTTTTTTTTCTCAAAGTTATCTGGTCATTTAAAAATGCATACATTAAACACTCATGGGAAATAGTAAATGCACATTTGGAGACTAACCTCCTTGCCTCTAATACCAAAGTGGCATGTTCAAATGTAGGTAATGCAGCCCATGAAAGCTTAGCCTTGGGTGGTGGAAAGGCCAGTAGAAAGGAGCAGTGACCCTTTCTCAATATCCTTACAGAACTATGGGAAATTCTGAAATTGTGCTCTTAAAGTAAAAAACACACTCCTTCACAGGAAGTTAACTTTCTCCACTTTCTGTCAGCACAAATCTGATCCCAGTGTTTAAATTAAACAATGCACTAATGACAATTATTTTGAAAATTTGGCTTTATTTACATGACATGATAAATAACAATTAGATGGATTTCTGAAGCAGATGAATGGATATATATATATATATATATATATTAGATTTTTTTTCTCACTGGGTAAAAATATCTCAACAGCATTATCCAAACAAAGGAGTAAGGGCACATCGTCCTGCAGAAGATAGATGTTTTAATATAATAATTAGTTTCTTCATGAATCTAATATTTTTTAGTAGCTTGAAGGAAGTAGTGTTTTGTTTAATTCTGATGAGGTTAAAGTCTTGCTTCATTTGGCCAAGAGTGTTTAAGTTTTTCACAATAATGTGTAATATAGAAAGTCTTTAACAGGAATATTTTCCATTCTAACTAGTGCATAATATTGGTTTTGCAATCATTTAGTAATTATATAAGGAGGACATATTTATTACGAATTATTGATTTTATAATTACTGCTGCTGGGATTCACATTATTACACAATGAAAATCTTTTAATATACAATGCTCTTCACCCTCAGCTGGTGAACAGATAGTGCAATACAATTTAGAGAGTAGACAACAGTAGATTTTTATCGACATTTTTTTTGACCAACCAACTAAATGGTTTGCTTTCTGAAAAAAATATTGCTAATGGCACTTAAGCAGAGGAATGTCCAATTTCAAGGTCATTCCTGGCAGTTGATTACAGTCACCCAATGAGCACAGGGTTCCTATTTAACTGTTAAGTTATTTTTGCTACACTCATTGCTGGGAATTAAAAGTTATGGCTGTAAATTTGCTGCCAGCTAAATAGACATCAAAGGCCACAATCATACACTGGATCATGACACATGAAGATGTATCTTTATGAAATTGATTTTTTCTCCATGTGTAAGGCAGCTTTACATTACTCCCCTCATGAAGTTTAGCACAGGAAATATCTAGGCAGGATGAGTGTAATTGTCAGCATAGTTTATATTCTGGGCTGAGAACTCCTTTGATTATTTTTCCCCCTCTGTGAAGATGTGCAAAAAAGGTTGTCTAAGCATATATTTTGATTTTACTTGCCAACAGATTGTGAATTGCTGATTTAAGGTCACTGTCACCCCCAAATGGGAAAAGATTATGTTTCTGTAGGTCAGAAATATTAAAAACTCTGCCCAAACAATATTTGCTGCTCACTGGAATTTAAAATTGCTGATTTCACCCCAGAAATACCCCATAGTGTTTTGTAAAGGCTGTAAGTCTATTATGCTGCTTTAATCCATAAGACTTTTACTATCTGAGGATAAGGGTATCAAATAAATTACACAAGCTTGATTAGTGTTTTTCAGGCTTCTAGATGTCCTACTGCTAATATAGCAGGATACAAATACACATATATACAAATATATATTGCGTGTATATACATATGCATATATATGTTGTATCCACCCTTATATGTACATATATATATTGTAACCACACATATTCATATATATCAACATGGGTTCTATGTAAATAGAATGCACAAATAGTCAAATCAGTTTTTCAATGTGTGAGTATGGAATGTTATTTTGGAGCCTCCTGTGAAACTACTGTAGGAGGCTAGATGCTGCGCCCCTCATTTGTGTAACTGGGAACTCAAATTTAGAACCATTCGTGGGATATGGGAAACTCACTGACTCCCTAAATTGACTTCTTCAATGGGCACAGTGAGGCTAGCTATTATACTTCATGGGATAGTAAAATTCCAAACTCACCAGCCTAACTTTTAAAGGCCTTTAAAATCTGACTCCAACTTTATTTACCTAATCAATCTTCCAATGTACCCCTTCTCCTACTGCCTTCCGGTTAACTGCTTATTTCCCATATTTAGAGCAGGGTTGATCACATTTCTATATCTCTGGTGGTTCTATTCCTCCTTCCTTCATTCCTTTCTCGTCGACACATATTCATTTTCTTCTGGGATCTCCCAAATGCCAACCAGAGACATAAGCCCTCCATGAATTACCACTCCCCCTTTGAAGCAGTACAATCACACTGAGACTCAGCCATATTTTAACTCTCTTATCTGGCTACCTTGTGTGTTGGTTTGCAATTGTCCACCTCCACGAGACACATGATCTGCTCTTTTGTGAACAATCAGCTTGATCCACAGTATTGATAAATCTTTTAGAAAAATAAAATAATGAAATTGAATTTTGACAAATGGAATTCTAGTAATGAATAATGTGCGCAAAAGACAGTCCTCTTTAAATCTTGACACATAGTGTCTGTTTTCAACCTGACATGGTGCTGGCATGCTGATTAGTTACACACTGACACCTGACCCAGGACCTTGAAGACAACCACCTTGCCTTCTCCAACTTCAGGACAAGGAAAGCATCTAAGACTTACTGGATTTGACAAGTACCAAGCTGGATTGCAGATATTCTTTAATTTACTTAAATCTTGTTGTAATTTTGTGAGATAAATATTATAATCCCAATTTTATAGGTAAATAGAAAAAAGGGGATTCAGAGAAATTAAGTAATGTAGCCAAGCTCATAAAACAAGAAACAAAATTAATGAAAGATTTAAATTCTGAACTTGAGGTCCATTTTCTTTTCCACATTGCCTTCTGCGATATTTAGAAAACAAATTTGAATATTTTATGTGTTAAGTGAATAAAGTACCAATTTGACAAAGTTTTGAAAGAGGCAGCATTCTATCACATTGTCACATTAGTTAGCGCCTCCACCATCCTCACTCCTCCAGTTGATTTCTTCTCTCCTTCCTACCCAGATGAATCTCCAAAGCTGAGCTTTTCCTGGCCACTTTAGGCCATATCAATTTCAATGTTCTTATCTATCAAAGTGTTATTATATGTTCCTCATTCTAAAAGATTTTGTTACTGAGTGACTTTCTTGGTCACTTCACTGTTAAACATAGATTTCCTCTCGATAGATGTAGGTATTCTAATGCTAAGGGACCAGAGTCATTTACTGAAAATCATTAATAAATGTATAAACTTGGAGCAATGAGCTCTACTTCCGACCATGTTCAACCTTTTTTATTTCTTATAGATCCATAGTAGGAATTGAAGACTCTTAGAATTAATACAACACACACACACACACACACACACACACACACACACACACAATTTTTAAGTAACCTTGACCATCTACTATGGTGCCTTTAGTCTACCTGAGTATGGATCATGAGTATGAAAATAGTCATGAGTACGAACATGGCAAGGAAGTATAGGCCAGGTCTGTAGAGCTCTCAGCTCAGTCATGCTGCTGTTCTCCTGTGTTCCATAACACCATTTCCTCAAAATGTCATTTAGTTACTTGAAGCAGAATTCACATTATAAGATTTCTTTTTCTCTGTGACACATACAAGTCAACATATTCCCAGAAATGTAAGAGGTGCTCTGGAGATATTAACTGTTTAATCAAGGCATCAACAATGGCCCTATTCCCTAGTGGGTTTCACATTAACCCATCAATACATAGAAAGTGTAGAATGAAGAAATTTTATTGTAACACAAATGCAATGCACATTATATTCCATAAAATAGTAAAATGAGAGTTTTAGTTTTTGTTTCTAAGATATATGGGCACCAGAAACATTTGTATTATTAAAATATAGATGCCTCTATAGTATCTTATATTAATGAACGTAGATGCCTCTATAACATCTTATTATAACACAGTCATGTGACAGAAATCAAGCGAGGAATATAGAATTCATCTTCCAGAGTCAAATAATTGGCTTTCCATGTGCTATGGAAAAATATCACAATGAACAGAGCTTTGAATTACTCATCTTACTTTCTTTAATTCTTTTGATTTACTGTGTTATGGTAGAAAAAAGAGCTCATCAGTCTTCACCATTGGAAAAGAGAGATCTCAATTAATTGTGGTGTGAATGGACTCTCTAGAATTATCCATTTTATTAATATCATTCTTTCTTGAATTCATTCATTTATCCTTGTTTTAGTGCAATTTTTCTGAGTCAGATGCTTATCCATTCATGAAGAATATTGAAATAAATAGAACAAAAGATAGCCCTAATGTCACAGAGTTCTGATTTATAGAGAAGACAGGCACAAAATTGTTTTTTTATAAATAAAATAAACTTGTGCATGTATGCATGTGTATGTGAAGTCACACACCCACAGTTCTAGCTCTCAAGGAGACTGAGGCAAGAATGTTACATGTTCAAGCCCCGCATGGGTAACTTAATGATTTAAGCAAATACTGTCTCAACATAAAAATAAAATAAAAAATAAAAAACCAGTGATGTAGACCAGTTCAAAGTCCATGGCTTCAATTCCTAATATGAAGAAGAAAACAAAAAGAAGAAGAAGAAGAAGAAGAAGAAGAAGAAGAAGAAGAAGAAGAAGAAGAAGAAGAAGAAGAAGAAAGAAGAAGAAGAAGGAGGAGGAGGAGGAGGAGGAGGAGGAGGAGGAGGAGGAAGAAGAGAAGAAAGAAAATATATAGATAGCAATAATGCAAATTTAGTGAAGAACTCAGGATGATAATGGTGAAGGATTCTTCCTTAATTTTTTTTAAGATTAAGTCATCAGAAAACTATCTTCTGAGAAAAGGGCATAAAGAGGCAGAGGTCCAAGGAATAGAGAAGCAATTGTGGAAGGTTTACAGTAGGAGAAAATTGTTGTGTTCAATAAAAAATAAAATATCTAATAGTCTGATTTGGGGAAGTAAAGGAATTAATAGTTTATAAGTAGATAAATAAGGAAAGTTTTAGGCAAGGTCCAGATTAAAAAATGCCTTGTAATGACAGTTAGGAACATGTAAGGATTTTAAGTACAGAAGTCTCTGGAGAGTTTAAAAACTAATGCGAACCTATTCATCAGTTTAATGTGCAAAAGGTTCTATTTCCTTGTTCAAATTGTGGCAAATATAATAATGGAATATGCAGTGCATTTGATAATTCCTATGTGCTTTAGTAGTGTAGCACAAATATCCAAATGGAGAAGAAATTTCACCAATATATTTCACCACATAGGGATATTTCAAGGTCTGTACGGATATTCATATATTTTTCTTTACATGTTTCAGAAACACATTTAAGCACTAGCAAGAGGAATAGTAGAATACATAGTCACATGAAATTTTGGAAATATTTCAAATAAAGCTATTTTGTTTGAATATATAACAAAGTAAACATGACTGTCTTTCCTTTGTTTACAAAGCTATTAGAGTTGGTTATGAACACTGTATTTACAAAGCAAATTTCTATTTTTCTTCATATCAGGAAAGAAGCACAACAAGCTCCTCCAGGAGAACCCACAACAACAGGAGCACCAACAGCACCAAACAACAACTCTTTCTCTCCAGGTTTCCTTTATATGCTGGCAGTAATCCTCAGGTGCATCGTCTACATTCAGCACTCCATTGATTCAGTTCAGCTAGTGTTAAATTGACCACCAGTTTTTAATTCACCACAGGTACCAACCAATAGGCTTGTAGACTGGAAGGAATAAAAAGCAAGAAGAAAGAAGACTCACCTTTTGGAGGTGCTCCACTCTTTGCCATCACTGTGGATGCCCATCTCCAAATTTCCAGAGCAGACTCCAGCCTTCCAGTGTGGACACATATATATAGGACACGACAGTGTGCTCTGTGGCACAGACCTAGTGAGTCATCTTCAGCATGCAGACAACCTTTTTGCATTCTTCAACTCTTGACTCTGTGGGTGGTCATTGTAAATCCATCTTCTAAGATATATATGTGCATATGTATATGTAAAATTTTATATGGAGATATATATATATATATATATATATATATATATATATATAATTTTTTCCTCTAGAGAACCCTGATACACTTTTCCTTATATTTGTTATATTAAAGATACTCTATACCACAGCAATTGAACAATTGATTATTATAATATTTTCAGGCCTGAAAAGCTTCATTTTCTCCCCTGGATATATTTTAGTTTCATATATCAGTATTGGTCAGAAGTTTCTGAATAACAAGAGACTTGTTTCTCAACATAGAGTCTCTGTAATTCTCTATTTATAGAAAATATTCACAGCATTCATGTTTATTTGTTTGATCTTCAGTGACTTTGGTTCTGGGGAAGATAGGAATGGAAAGAATTTTAAAAGTAGTTGGTCCACAGAACAAAGGATGAAATTTAATGAAATCTGGATTATTTACATACACATTTTACTTTATGAATTCTCCATGGCTTTTGAAAAGCTTATCCCAGTTCTCTCTCCCTTGTTTTTTTCTAAGTCCCCTTCCTCTGTTGCTAGTTGGTATGTGCTTTGGGAATGCAAATTATTTCTTTAACATTAGACCAAAGCAAAATATAATTAGAAAAGGAGATCAAAGTTGCACCCTCTAATACATCCTCAAGGCCAAATATGTGTGATTTCTGAATAATCTGTTACTTTACTAAATCATGTTACACAGATAATCAAAAATTATGCTACCACATTTAATTTTGTATTAACCCTCATATTTTGAGTAGGACATTGTGAGTGTGTCCAAACTAGTATTGATTTCCCTACAATGATTGCAAATGGACTGTTTGACTGGGGAAAATTAAGGCTTGGTCCAAAAGGTAAGAGCAGGGGATCTTTAAAAGACATGGATAAAAATTTAAAAATGAAAAAGCATTAAAATGGAAGCACTGACTAGGATCACATTTTACTATATCACTATAGAAAGAAGGAACTTCGATAGTAGTGAAGACCATGGAATGTATTTTAAAGAAGCATGATGTATTGCATAGAAAACTTCATCCACTGTGGACACAAGCTATACACACTACTCGGTATTCAGATAGATCTAAGAAAGAGACGTTGACTGAAAGAAGTATCACACTGTCTTCTCCAGTAAGGGTTTTCATTGGTATTGCTTATGGAAGTGGGTTGATTAAAATGTTACAAGATTTCAAAAATATGCATATGTGCCAATTTGAGGAAAATAGTAGTTCTCTGTTCCTATAGGACCTTTCGCTGAAACACCCTGATTTTTAGGAAGAGAGTTCATCCTGGAAGGCAAAGTGTTCAAAACCCAAACTTGTACCTGTTTTGTGACTAGTTGGTCAGATATCTGACAGGTTAAAATGATTCTCAGACGTGAAGGTGCTGACATGGGCCAGAGTTAAGTGTGGAAACCTCCTCCTGTCCTGGAATTCCGGTAATGGATTTTGTATGCCTTCGAAGTCCTAGTGATCTGGGAATGTTGGGTTGCTATTAGGTTCATTTCATAATTCGTTAGTTTGATTGAGTGACACTAAACAGTACTATAAATTTTGTGTCCTGTATGCAACTGTTTTCCCTGCAACCCCCGAGTACAACAATACCACGCACAACCACAGTGGGTCTTTTCTCTTCAGGAAGTTAATGATCTAGACACACCCAGAACTGTGTTAAAATAATCCCTTAGGTGTCTCTTCTTCAAATTGACACCACAGTTGACTATTATGATCACTGAGGACGAGTGTCAGAGCTCAGGACATCTTCCAAGGCCTATTGAGCCTAATTAAAGGCTAAGCAGATTCTGAAGAAAGAGAAAAAGAGAAGAGGAACATTTCAGATTCCAACACCTGGAAAGAGAATGATGTGGAAACACATGAGACACAAATATCCACCATATATTAATAGAAGTTTGGAACTTTATTTTACACAGAAATTTAGAGTAAAGAATCTTTTTTTTTTTTTTTTTTCCCTTCTCTTTTAGGTTCTGGGGAATGATCCCAAGGCCTTTGCACCAGGCTATATCCTTGGCCTATGTTTGTTTTTGCTTTTGCTTTTGCTTTTGCTTTTGCTTTTGCTTTTGCTTTTGCTTTTGCTTTTGCTTTTGCTTTTGCTTTTGCTTTTTAAGACAAGGCTTTGCTAAATTGCTAGATTTTCTAGGCTGGAATCTGACTTGTGAGCCTCCTCCACAAACATCCCAGAGTGAGGAGTTTAAGTCATACTTCACCACATTCAGTTTCCAAGGAAAATGCTGACTGGAGAGAATACCTGAACAACTTTCAATGTAAGAGTAGTAAATTGTTTAGATACTAATGTATATTTGTTGTTGGAATCCACTTCCTCTCCCAGGGAAATTCAGAGGCTATATGTAATGGAATTCTAAATGCAAACACTTAAATTTTTGTGTTATGATCGGAAGCTGATCTCATGCTTTAGTCCATTGGTTTTTGCTAGTTTAGGGACATGCCGGGGCTTTGTACCCAATCTTATTGCCATTTAACATTAGGAAAAAGCTTTGTTAAACATTGCGTTAATGATGTCTTGTGTGACCACAGGCATAAATAAATAATTTTTTATTTACAAACTTTGACCTATTTCCACTTTTCCACATGTGGCAACCTCAGCTTTCCTCATTGAAGCAGGAGACACATGGGACTGAAATAGAAAGAACCACATAGTCTTTTCAGAAAATAGGAGTAAAAGTTATGTTTCTTGTGTATTTCACCAACAAGCAAAAATATGAGGCAAGAGATGAGGAAAAAGAGTACTAAAGTGAATAACTATTGGCATGATGTTCCTCTACCCATAGACAATTGATAAGGTATTTGTAGAAAACAGGCAATTGTAAGAAACACATAAAAAAGGTCATATTATAAAGTAGGGACAATTAGAGTCAATAGATAGGTTTGAAACGAGACTAGGTGGAGTGATATAATATGTCACTGTGGAAAAGAGTCAGGGTCCTGGGAAGGAGGACTGTCACTTGGGACAACCTTATTCCATGATAAAGTGGGGAGCACTGGGGTCAGCAATGGCAGGGGGCTTCTCTGTTTAGTTAGTCTCTGCAATTTTTAAGTGTTAACTACTTTTAATCTCACTCACCGAGTGGGCAGAGGCTCAGTAAGGTTAATAATATATTATCATATAATTGGTAGTGCTAATTGGAGCTTAGGTGTGTCTAATTTCAATACCACACCCTAAGCAGGACTAGAGCAGATTGGAAAAATGAGAACTACGTCAGAGATGATTTCAAAATTGCAAGCCAGAGGTTTAGACGGTTTCAATTATATCACCACATCATGAGGAGGTAAAAACAGAGAAAAAGGGAGAGAAAAAAGGATTAAGAAACAGAACCAAGAAAGGGATATCACAGGAAAAGAATTAGACTATTGGAAGCCCAGAAAACAGTCCTTTTGAAACGTCCTTTTGAAAACTTCAGTACATGTTAAATTCTCATGGTCACACAATTCAGTCAACAGAGTGTCAGTTTTATAAAGAAAATGTGGTTAGAATATCTTAAGCAGAATGAACCCTTATATTTCTCATGTTGAGTATAGTCAGCTGCTACATTTCTCAGGTGAGGATCATATAATTTGCTCATGTCAGTAATTCCAAATCTTATAGATGGTTTAATAAAAACGCAACTCCAATTAAGACAGAAATTTTAAGTAAGTGTCAGGTATAGTGTTCTGTAGAGTTTCCCAAGTGATTCTAATATATAATATCATTTGAGAACATGGGGCTTACATGAAAACTCAGTTAACTTCCTCTTATCCTAAATTGATCTTAATTTTTGACCATCCTAGCAGAAGTGAATGTTAGATGAAAAATCTCAGGCATAAATTTGAAAGACTACATAGGCCTGGAATTGAATGCCGGTTTGTTACTCTTTGAACACATTAGCATTTTAAAATATTTCTTTCCCTTACAAACAAATGGCAATCACCGTCTAGTGTTCTCTTGCATTAAGTGAGAAGCTGCAGCACAGCCCTTACTCCGTGGTGTTCTGGTAGCAATGCCTCCCTCCTCTCTGCCCTCTGCTCCCCCTAACTTCATGAAGACACTGAGTTCACAAACAAAAGCAACTTGTCCCAACTGAGTGCACAGCAAAGACCAGAAGTTTTCAAGTGTCTTATTCATGCATTGTTTCCATTATAAAATTTTAAAGATAGTGGGGGAAGAAACAATAACAACCTTGAAAACTAATTGAAAGGAATAAATAAGCTGGGATATGGTTTTCTCTCTCCTACCTAAAAGTCTCTAGTGTTGCTGTGAATCAAGCTTATGACCTGCTTAATAGGTCTCTGCCTCACTATATTACGTATTCTTATTCTATTCATTTTTGTAATGTTAACCCCACACTGATTTCCTTCTTGATACCCCTAGCCATCAGATGATTTCTTTCTAACCCTTTTCTCCTTAGGGTATTCCACCTGCTCTAGGTTTTCCTTCCAACAGAATATGATTACTTCTTCCTTCCTGTTCCTTGTTCCTTTTTCCTTCTCCTCCCTTCTCTCTGCCTATCCACTTGTCTTCCTCTACC
Source organism: Dolichotis patagonum (assembly GCA_004027295.1). Classification (NCBI taxonomy): domain Eukaryota; kingdom Metazoa; phylum Chordata; class Mammalia; order Rodentia; family Caviidae; genus Dolichotis; species Dolichotis patagonum. Next base: position 83,481 of record PVJX010005809.1, read on the forward strand.
TCCTACTTCTCCTCTTCTAATCTAATAGGACATAGTGAGAATCTATCTGGTCTGTATTTCATCATTACTTCATTTTTTTATCCTTGGTGAATCTTTGGATAGTAAAATGAATACCAGCCTTGATGTTCAAAATTCTCTATTTTAATCAAATTACTCACCAGTTACCTCCCCTAGTATGTGGTTGGAGGAATAGAAGGATCAGAATTCAGTACATTGCAGGGTATATATATTGGTTTAGCTCTCTATGGGAAATATAAAATAAAATCTGAGACACAGCATTTAGAAAATTTTAGACTAGTAAGTGACTAGTTTTATTTCAATTTTTTAGCCATTTTAGAGAAAATAATTATTGCTTTTTTAAAGCATTAATGATTATGTCAGTTTTATAATTGAGCCCAGCACAAACTCAGGCTCAAAGATGTAATCCAGCACCTGCCACTCACTTCTTCATTGACCTTGGGCAAGTCATTTAATTTCTCCACATCTAAACTTCTTTGTGTATAAAATTGGGATAATAATCTTGACCTCACAGAGAGGTTGTATGAATTAACTGATTAATGATTATAAAGCAATTTGAAAATACAGAACGCTATATAAATGCTAACTATTGTTATTAAGCAAATCAATTCAGAAAATCAAGATAATGACATTTCTCTTCAATCTATTTCTTAAAGTGCTTAATGCCTTTGCATCTAAGCTCAGTGTTGTAAAAATCAGTTTAAATATTTATAACTTGAAGTTTTCTGGTTTAATCAGTTCCTACTGCATAACAGGGACAAAAAA
>PVJX010005810.1:0-33859 GCA_004027295.1 Dolichotis patagonum
GCCCCAGGCCCCCTTTTATGACCCAGGGGACTGGCTGTGTTGCCCAGTGCCCGGGCTGCAGCCTTGATTTCCGCCAGGCCTGGGTCCTCGCCCTGTGTCCGACCATGATGCTGCTGGCCCGATGCCTCCCCATAGCCTCACTCTGGCCTTCAGCAGTAGGTGGTCAGGCCACACAGGGAGGCCATAGGTGGCTGAAACACACAGGGCCATGCCACAGCGTCCATCCAGGCCACGGTGTCCACCTCCCTCCCTGGGGAGACCATCCTGTGTCCCACCTTTCAGTTACTTGCGGGTTTCCCTCCAAGCCCTCGCTGATCCCGTCAGACCTCTGGGTGCCCCACCTGCTTCTGTCTCCACATCCATCCTGGGCTTCCGGTGTCCTTCTCACCCTCATCCTGTCCCTACACGGGACTGGCCAGAGCACAGAGTATCACACCCAACACCCCCCGACAGGGAAAGGTGGAGGAGGACGGTGTGAGCATGAACTGGGGTGAAGATATTTACATGTCACAGCTTTGTAAAGTGCTGGACAGATGTCGCATGCTGGTGTCCCTGACATTCCTGATCTTGGAGGCTTGGGCACCCCCGCCCCCATTTCCTGGACACCCCTGAGCCTCACTCTGCCCCGCTCACGGGGTCTTTCCAGGGTGCTGGCTCCCACTCACTCCCACAGTCCACTGCGGGCTGCTCCCAATCCTCGGGGCCCTTGCCGTTTTGCATCATTGATGGTGACATTTTCTCAGACCCTGCTTGGGGCCCCAGACTCAGGGGATCCAGTTTTGCTGAGATAAATTTGTGTGGAATTGACCGTATGGGAGGATCTGTAAGAGGAAGGAGTCAGGGTGCCTCTGGTCTGTCTCCTGTTCGGTAGGGTTGTGCTTTGTATCCAAACTGTGGGCTGCGGTCTGGTTCTGCTTCTTATCTAGATCTGGCATTCCTTTCGCAAGCTAGAGAGCACGGTGCTAGGGCGTGAGGAGGGCTTGGGCAGTGTGTGTCTGAAGTGTTAGCTGAATACATGTCATGTCCTCCCAACAGACTTTCACAGTTCAGGCCAGGGAGATTCAGTTAAAATTTAAATTGTAGATTTAAATTTTCCTCTCTCTCTCCTTTTTTTTGAGAGAGGGTCTTGTTATGTAGTTCAGGGTGGTCTTGAACTCACTTTGTAGCCCAGGTTGGCCTCAAACTTGTGATGATCCTCCTGCCTCAGCCTCCCAAGTGCTAGGAGTTCTAGTATTTAGAATATATCAATAACCCTTGCAAATCAATCATAAAAGAAACACTAATTTATGTAAGTGGACCAACACCCCATGACAACTGTAATTATTATGTACTACAAATATGTACTAATAAATTTTTTTTTTAATGCAAAGGACACGGACGTTTTCCTGGCTGTGAAAAGCCACTCGACAGGGCTGGTCCTGAGAGAACTGTGAGCCAGCACTGCCGTGGGGTGCTGCTTCACGCTGCTTAGGGAGTGCTAAATAGTAATATTAATAACAGATACTAATGGTTGTTAGCAAGGACGCGGAGAGGCTGGACCCTGCATGCACCGCTGACGTGAATTTCAAACGGTGGCGCTGTTTTGGAAAACAATGTACAGAGCTCCTCAGAACATGAACTAAAGTCACCATGGGGTCCAGCAACACCACGGAATACCCAGGACAATTAGGAACGGAGATTCTCACAAAAAACCATATGCAAATATCCATAGCATTATTTACAATATCCAAACAATGGAAACAGCCCGAATGCTCACAATCCAGAATGAATAAATCCAGGCACTTTAACCTGAACATACCCTCTAGTGCTCCTGCGTTGGAAACCTGACGGCCAGTGTGAGAGGCCTGGCTCATGGGGTCACCGCACTCATGCGTGGACTCGTGGCCCCATTCCCGTGGCATCACAAGGGTGGGCTCCGGGTCGGAGCACATGTCTGGCGCCCGCTTGCTGGCCCACACAGGTGCACGGGCTCTCCTCGGCCTCTCTCCTCCTCCCCTCCTCCCCCTCTTCCCCTTCTCTTTTCTCCCATGGGACGATGCGATGCGGAGAGGGCCCAAGGAGAGGCAGCCCCTGACCTTGGGCTTCCCAGGGGCTGGAGCCTGAGTCACTACATTTCTCTGCTTTATAAACCGCCCAGCCTGTGGCGTTTTGCTCTAGGGCAGGAACTAGAGTCAGACAACGACCCATCTGTACGCTGAGCCCTAATTTATCCATCGCCTCCTGACTCGTGCGGAACACGAGCGGAACTCGACAAATGATGCTAAGTGAAAGCATTCGATAGAAAGAACGTCTTCCATTTACATAAAATGTCTAGAGTACGTAAATCCATTAGCGGCCTAAAACAGAAGAGCGGTTGCTAGAGAGAGGAGGGGAAAGACAGGGATGACCGCTAACCGGTTCAGGACTTCTCGGTGGGCAGAGAGCGCACAATTGTTCCAGAGTTAGAATCAGAATCAGACGGCGATGGTTACTCAACTTTGTGACTAGGTGGAAACCCGCGGAACTGTATGCTACAAGAGAGTGAATTTTATGTCATGTTATATCTCAGCTTATGAGAAGGGGACCACAGCTTCTGAAAGGAAACACTGGGCATTTGCATCTCGGTTAACATCTTCTGGGACGGCACCGGATTTCTGATTAAGAAGCTGGCCTTAGCAATTAGTGTGTAAGGAATACAACTGGAAAGGTATATACCAACACAGCCACATGCAACCGCACACACACACACACACACACACTCCATTTAAAGCCGGCACAGATGTCTCCAGGGACTGTGAAAATGTGGACACAGTTATTTTCCCCACCAACCATTCGCCAACGCGCCCCAGATGGACACACCCACTACGAAACCAGAACCAGGTAACTTTTCAGACTGAAGTCAGTAGCAGCCACCTACCTTTAATATTGCTTCGCTGTTCCATCAACAATCTACTTATTTCTGAAAACCAACAGTCTTTGATTTCTTTGGATGGTGCCTGCAATTACAGATCCAAAAAAAAAAAAAAATACTGTGAGAATCGCATCACCTTGAGTATTAGTTGCCCAGGGCTTTTCTCCTCTGAGTGACCTTCAGAGGAATGAGACAGAATCAAGTGACAGGAACGAGGAGGGGACACCGAGGGCAGAGTGCGAGCCTCACCTGCAGGACGTATTTCTCAAGTCCATCTCGGCTGGAGATCTCAAACTTCTTGCTGCTCCCCCTTCCGAGTTGGTGAATGGAAAGTGTCGCCAGCTATGACAAAGAAAGAAGAGAAAAACGCTCTACGCCACCATCTTCTGATGCCAGAATCTGCTACCCCGACAGGCCTCTTTCATCTTCCTGCCAAGTGTTTTGCTTTCCTCTCATAATGGCCGGAGGTGGCAGAAACGCAGTGTGACACAGCGTCCCGTGCCCCGTGTGTTTCGCGGGACTATGCTTCCCTGCAGCCCCAGTCATTAAACTAAGAAATCGTCCCTTTTAACACCTGCTGTACAAATCTCTAACAGTAAATGAATGAAAGTCATTTATTGAGAAATACAAACATACACAACTATGAATGAATCAATAGTCTTCATCACAAGAGCGTGTGCGTGTGTGTGCGCGCGCGCGTGACAGCTAATGGCATTGGAACATTTCCTACTTAGGCGAGAGACAAGGCGTGGACCTGGGTTTGCGGAGACCTAGGATCAGGGTCAGGATGCTGCCTACGTGTACACACAAAGACGTACACTTGACTAAAACATTTAAAGAGCAAGATAGAAGACATGATAAGAACCAGGAAATAGATCTTTTGCAAACAAGAAGGGGATGGAGGGAGGAAGAGGGGGGAGAGGGGAAGGGAAAGGAAAAAGAATCGAGATGTGCTATGCACCAAGATGACGTGATCATTATGTCCTGCAAACACAGATCGATGATAATTTGAAAAGTTTAAACATAGGTGCTAAAAAAAAAGCAAAAAGAGAAGGAAGCGTCACTTAAGTTGGGGGCATGCAATTGAGAAGGGTAGGTCTAAGATGAAATCCAGCTTGGGCCCTTATCATCCAGCCCTTTCCGCTCGGCCTGCAGGAAAGAGGGTCTCTAACTAATTAGTTTGTCCAGAAACGCTAATGGAAGGTCACCAACGAGGCCCTGTGCAGGGACTGACTACAGTCCTGAGTGGGGTCATCCCAGCCTGGGCGGAATTCTAGCTCCACTGTGAAGTATTTGGCAGGTGAACTTTACCTAAATTTTGCAAACCAAAGATCTTGCAAAATAAAAATAACTGTCTGCAAACTGTCTTCCAACTCCCAATCCGCCTGCCTCAGCCTCCGGAGTGTGGGGATTACAGCCTTGCACCTTCCTTCATAACAATCACACAACTTTCCTCAGCATCTCCCCGCCCCAGAGGGTCTCGCTCACCACAGCCCCCTTACCTTCAGAGACTTCTTAAAGCTGTAGCGAGGCGATGACCCTTGGTCGCCGGGCTCCGAGTGAATCTTACAGAACACGATGCCCCGTTCGAACAGATAGATCTGCCTCTGGCTGGGCTTAAACCTCACCAAGTCCTTCACTTTGTGCCGCTCCCTGTGTACCGTCCACACGCCGAACGGACCGTCCCTCAGCAGCGCACCCAGCTTTTCGATGTCATCCTTTTGGAAACACAAATCCATAAGGAAAGAAGCCGGAAAATCCCTTGCTGGAGGAAGAGCCCAGGGGTCTGTCTGCAAACTAGGAAGCAGGCTTATGCGACATTATTCTACCAGGCTAACCTGTCACTACATCCAAACCGGAGGACCGTGACCTCACCGACCATGGTGCCATCGGGAAAGGAAGTAACTTCAGCTCCGTGAGGGGTGGACACAGCGTGCTACGGGTGCTTGGGCAGTACGTGGCTGCAACCCCAGCACGCTGGAGGCTGAGGCAGGAGGACTGGGAGTTGGAAGCCAGCCTTGGCAGCTTCAATTTAGTGAGACTCCGTCTCAAAGAAACAAAACAAAATGAAACCAAAAGAAGAAAAAGTGTTGGTACTCTGGTATTATTGTCTGTCTTCCTTCTCTTTCTTTCTTTCTTTCCTTCTCTTTCTTTTCTTTCTCCCTTTTAATTTTTGTGTTGTAATGCTGTCTAGTTAGCAGAATTCTGTTCCCTCTTTTTTATTGCACTTGATCCTGGTCTATTTTATTTATTTAAATTTTTTTTGATGGAAATAATGTTCTTTGATTATATTTATTTTATTTTTTCCAATCAGGTTTTATCAGTACATTTTAGATACACACCATCTCACTCATTGTAGAGGATTGGTACCTGTCCATGATAAAACTTGTTTCTTCTTTCCCCATTCCCCTACCCTCCTTTCAGCCCCTCCTCCCCTCCTTATTTACAAATGCTGTTTTCAGTTTTTCTTTCTCATTTCTGTACTTTTCCCTTCTTTTCTTTCCCACTCCCCCCATCTTTGTTCTCCTCCCCATTTGAACATTTTCTTGCTATTTCACAATACCTATTATACATTTTGGTCCTTATTTACACTTTTGGTTTCTACAGTCAATTTTTTTTTTTATCTTTTTGAGACAGGGTCTTGTATGCAGTTCAGGCCTTGAGCTCACTTTGTAGCCCAAGCTGCTCTCAAACTTGTAGTGATCCTCCTGCTTCAGCCTCCTGAATGCTGGGATTACAGATACGAGCCACCATGCCCAGCTCAGACAGTCTATTTTAAAATGCAAGGAACAAACTTTTTCAATTATGTTCAAGGGAGACAATTTTTGCTGTAATATAGACCCATGATAATCCATATTCCATCTGTAAGCTAACATCGGCTTCAGGTACGTGAGAACCCGAGATTTAGAAAGAGGCAGGAAGGTACAGCTAGCTTTGTTTTTCATAGTGAGTGGGGAGTGAAAAAATAATTCCAAACAATGCCTTAAAAACATCTTGTTGGCTCCAAGTACACACCAGCGTGTCTTTGTCTCCACCAGCCAGCCTGCCCTCTGAGTCGGCTACAGCTGAGAGAGAGAGAGAGAGAGAGAAAGAGAGAGAGAGAGAGAGAGAGAGAGAGAGAGAGAGAGCTGCTGGCTTCCTGCGTGCTCCCAGGGCTGCGTGGTGACGTGGCCTGGAGCGCAGTGTGTTATCTGATTCTCCTGACAAAATTAGATCACGTAAAGCAAAGCAGACAGTCAACCATTTACCTCCATATCATCCAGAGGAGAAAAAGCTGTATGATTTCTGAGAGTAAAATACCAGAAGTTTGTACATGGTTTGTAACTGGTCATTTTTGTGGCTTATTATCTAGATGTAGAACAAACTCACTGTCTTTTTGAGCAAACATTGAGTGTACGTTTGAAATTCTGAAATGCAAACCCCAAGCGCAGTATACCCCAGTGAGCTCTGCAGTGCTTGTTGTCTACTTTCTGGGTTAATTTTCTCTTTTTTGCTTTGTAAAATTTGCCTGTGAAACCAAATGCACAGCCCCCAGTTTTGAGCTTTCTTCCCTTCAAATGCAGGGTTTCCTCTCTGTGACTGGGGCTTAGTGGGATCCTGCTCCAGGGCAGAGGGCTGGGGGTGCAGGAGGGTCCTGGGGGTCTCACTCTGTCTGCCCTAGGAGGACCCACACCCACATCATCACCTCAGGCCTCAGCCATCACTTTCACATGGATTTATTTATCCTTCTGAGACGGGGCCTTGCCTCAAACTTGCAGGAATCCTCTTGTCTCAGCTTCCCCCAGTGCTGGAATTACAGGCATGGGGCCACCACACCCAGCCACTACTTTTACCTTTAAATCCATTACATTTTCATTCAGTATCATCCGTATTAGTAGTGAAGGAAATGTGTTTTAATCAAGGAAACCAGTAGAATTGGGACTCACTATCCACCACATGACAAATGTCGTTGGTAGTTTTTACTGTTAGAGATACTTAGACTCTACCTTATTTCACAATTTTAATATACCTGAGAAAAATATGCATATAGGCAGACAGAAGATAACTGAGAAATTAGGATGAAGAAAAAAAATGAAGTAAATAAGACCAAGCTGTACATAAAATCCATTTGATAAAGTCACATCAATTGGACGGTAGACGGAGCTGGCCTAACGGGCACTGGGGAGGGGGAGAGGGTGAACTACTCGATTCCTCACTGGGAGCCACACGCGCCCACTCGCCCTCAGAGGGGAAAGCGATGGCTGTGAGAAGGCGTAGGAGTGACTGACCTCATTCTGCGAGAGGTGGATGAGGACTTGTTAGGCATCACAATCCCTGACTTGAAATTATACCATAAAGCTACTATGATAAAAACAGCACGGTATTGGAAAAAAAAAAACCAGACCCAAAGATCAGTGGAACATATTAGAAGATGCAGAAACAACCACAGACACACTAAACCACCTTATCTTTGACAAAGGGGCTAAACATATTCACTGGAAGACAGCATCTTTAATAAATGGTGCTGGAAAAACTGCTGAAGATTAAAACTGGACCCATATCTTTCACCATGCACTAAACTAAATTCAGAATGCATCAAAGATCTAAATATTAAAACAGAAGCATTAAATCTGCTGGAAGATAGAGCAGGCAAAACTCCTGAAGACGTTGGTATAGGCAAAGACTTTATGAACAAAACCCTGATTGCACAGGAACTATCACAAAGAATCAACAACTGAGATCTCATCCTCTTGAAAACCTTTTGTACAGCAAGAGAAATCACCAACAGAGTGAAGAGACAACCCACAATGTGGGAGAAAATGTTTGCCAGCTGTTCCTCAGACAAAGGATTACTGCCGAGAACATATAAAGAACTCAAAAAAATCAGTCCTCCCAGATTTAATAATATACACTTTCCTGGTTGTTTTAATCACAAATGGATTCTCTGATGTTCTTCAATGTCCTTTGTTTACAAAACCAAGTTAATACTGGGTTTCACATAGAAAATGAAAAGGTTAAAGTCTGGATTTACCCATGAGTACAGCAGGTGACCGTAAACACCCTTTGATAAAGCTCTTTGCCAAAGCAAAGAATCTTAGAATTTTTAGATTTGAATTTGTAGTCATTGAATTGTTAATCAAAGTGAATTGGAACCAGATAATATGTACTGATGGGGCCCTGGAAGGACAGTGAGCAAGAAGTGGTCCAAGGTGACACCCAAATTATTTTGGGCTACTTAACTCTTCTTTTAGTGGATCTGCTCTTGAATCAGAAAACTGAAAATTCCAATGTTTGCTCTTCTACAGAGCAGTACGTTTCTACAGAACTATCAGGATGAATTGGCTGATGTGTTAGATGCAAAAGCAAGTTAATGTCTCAGGAGAAAAGAAACCACGTATGCCAAAGGCACGCGTCTGAGGGTACACTGGGGGGGAAGAGGTCCTTCGTATTTAGTGTGAAATCCCTACAATCTCATGCACACTGGCTTGGGATGGAATTAGGGCAGATTATTATTGCTTCATGTTTTAATCGTTCATTCCCCACGTCGTCCTTCTCCTATGTTACTCACACTCAGAACACAAGCTGGGATTCCCCGAACTGTGGGACTGTTTCCAGCACATTCGTTTGATTCAGGGCAATGGCTATCTAACCAGAGCCGTAGACACGTAACTCAAGGTAAAAAGAACACCAAGTTGTCCTAAGTGATTGCACAAATTGCCCCCTTAGCGATCCTTAGCTGAAGAAGGAAATGACTACCAAGGAGAGGACCCTGCTCCGGTGCACCCCAGCCTCTCCCCTCCCAGGTCTTGCGTGCCCTCTCGAATCATCCAGCAGACAGCACCGTGCAGTCCTAGAGGATGCACCAGCATCACCGTCTGGGATCACAGCAAACCCGGGGTGGGGGGCTAAGATTTTGAGCTGCTGCCCAGGAGAAATACCAGGAGAAAGGGAAATCAAAGGGTGAAAAAAAAATTTTTTTTCCAGCCTTTAGTTGTACAGTTTGATTAATGACAGGGACAGAAAACAAAGGGACAGAACTGCCAACATCACCATCAGCAGTAGGTGGAGAACCAGATAATAATGAAAAGGGGAAAAGAGAAGAAAGTAACTTCAGGAATGTGATTCTCAGAACTCTGTGTGGCGGACAGAACAGTGGCTCCCCCAAGATGTGCACACGGGAACCCTCCGAATCTGGGGATGTGACGGCAGATGGGAGCTGGGGTGCAGATGAATCATCTTGGCTTACTGGGCACGCCCAGTGTAATCCCAAGGGTCCTGACATGCGGCTGAGAAGCACTAGGAGAGGTCAGACCAACAGGATGTGAGAACTTCAGCCCCTTTCCCCCCCTCACATGGCTGTGAGGCTGGAGGAGGAGGCCATTGGCCAAGGAATGCGAGCGTCTTTTTTTAAGCTGGAAAATTTAGGGAAGCAGATTCAGCCTTGGAGACTGAGAAAAGGAAAGCAGACGTCTCTGTTTTAGCACATGGGACTCCGCTGAACTTCTGACTGGAAATGGTAACAATAATAAAGCTGGGCTTCTGGAAGCCACCAAATTTGTGGTGACTTGTTATGACAATGACAGGGAACAAACACATCGGAGTCAAAATCTCTAGAATGTCAAAGTGAAAAATACCTGTCGTCCAATGTTAACCATTGTTCTCACCCCCAAAAGATCACACACTTAGGACAATTTTCCAGGAATGCCTGGGGCCCAGCTGGCCACGTCAGCTACCCAAGGGCTTTCCCTGGCTCGCCGATGGCGTCTCTTGTGGGCTCTGTGATGTAAAGTGGGTCTAAAGTCTTACTTAGGACTCATTTTCAGACTACTTTTCACATTAAGCTTGGGGTAGAGCATGCAGGAGCCCCTGGGTCTGATTTCCTGCAACACACACACACACTGAAACAAAACAAAAGACTTGCACAGGGAAAGCTTAAGGCAAGACGGAAATCTTTTAATGTTTTAATAGTAGCACTGTAACAGGACTGAATAAAACAGGAGTTAGGACTCTGTTAGGCAGTAAGGACCACAGACCTCAACACAGTCTGCTAAGTCCATCTTCCAGGGATCTTTCAAAAAATTTTTATCAGGTGTCCTTTCACAGTCAGGGGTCTCCTGCCCCAAGAGCATGATCAGGCAGGCACTGGCTCAAGGCCACATGGGCCCTGCCATACTGAACGCTGCATAGGCTGAACCCTAAAAAAACAGTCTCCTGTAGGGGCGAGAACCTCCTGGACCAATGGGCGTCCTGGTGTCCTGCTCAGGACCCCTCTTGGCTGCGAAAGCGCCATGTCCTTGCCTGCACTCTCTCCTCTGTCTGCAGTTTCATTCTACGCTCTTGGCTTTCACTTTGCGGCTTTCTGCTCAAAGCGCAGACACCTGTCAACCATTTAAAAGTGCTGAGCTTGTTTGCTGGTCTTGAAGACTCGGGGAACAGGTTTCAGGGACGCGGGCTGAGCTGATGGCTCAGTCTCCCCGCAGTTTTCCTTCCCTATGAGCCGAGCAGAGAGACCCTGCGTCCTGTTTCATTTTGATTGTCTGGTTGCTCTCTTGTGATAGGTAAAAGCCACCAGGGCATCCGCCGCCTCCAAGGCTGCCGTGAGAGGATCACTCAGTCCTGGGATGTGGGCTCCACCTGGCTCCAGACAAGCCCCGCACATCTTCTAGGTTTGTGTGTTATGTTTATACAACAAAAGGATAACATATCTTTGTCACACAACCCTTTCCTACATCCTAGGTGTTTGGGTACCAGGGAAGGAACTCACGGCCTCACACTTGCCAGGCAGGCACTTATGCCAGTGAGCTAAACCCCGGGCCATCCTAAGCGTTTTCTGCCGGCTGCTTCTGCGTTTTGGGGGTGGGTGGGGAGTGTCTTGCTTATAACCCTTTGTCTCCCCTCTGAGTTTACCTTCTTCCTCCGTTCCTGCCGCTAACTGCTCTCCTGTCCTCTTGCAGGTCCCATGAACTGGGGATTTTAGCAAAGGCTATGCGTGCTTCCTACCTGAGGTTCCATGAGGGCCTCAAAAAGCTGGAAACTGAATGAGAAAAGCAGCTCTTACACAATATATAAAGAGCTGGGGATTTAGCTCAGCAGCACAAGTGCCCGCCTGGTAAGTGAGAGGTCGTGAGTTCAATCCCTGGTACTAAAACAAACAAACAAAAAAATATATAAAGTACCAGGGGTACCTGAGGAATACAGGGGGTGGGAACAAGCCTTCTCAACAACTTTTGAGAAGTTAACAAGAGCCCACTGGGGCACATCTTGGCTGATTGATAAATTTACTTTTGAATTCCAATTTCAATTGATATTTTTCTCTAATTGGCATGCTCAAAATATTACTTGTGCATTGGGATAGTTCTCTCTCTCTCTCTCTCTCTCTCTCTCTCTCTCTTTCTGAAGCAGACTCTCACTATGTAGTTCAGGCTGGCCTTGAACTCACTTTGTAGCCCAGACTGGCTTCCAACTCACAGCGATCCTCCTGCCTCAGCCTCCTGAGTGCTGGAATCACAGGTGTACACTACCATATGTGGGATTATTCTTAAACTACAATTACAAGTTAACTTCTCTTCTGCTGCTTTCTACTTATGCTAAGAATGCTATTCAAGTTCTCTTTGAAGTCTTTTGGTAAACAGCCATACATTCATTTTGAGATTCCCTCCAAACAAAAAAAAAAAAAAAAAAAGGCTACCAGCCGGTTTGAGGCCACCTTGGGACCCACTCCCAAATGCTAATGCTATTATTTGGCTGGTTTCACCGCTGCCCTGCTCCTGCCCCACTTTAGCCCTGACTGCCCTTCAACGCAACAGAGGACCTCACAGTCAGTCTTCAGTTTCACTTACAGAGATATTTCTGTTTTATTTGGGGAAAAAAAAGAAAAGGTCCAACTTCTGGTCACAAACGAAGGGGTTCAGAGATGCAGAGAGCACCAAGAGCTCGCAGGTCAGTGACTGACCCCACAGCCTCACTCCCCCTCGGTCGCAGTTTGGTGGCACTAACAGCCAGGACCTCTCAGGTGCCCAAGACACATCGTGGCTGGAAAATGCTTCAACAAAAAAAGCCAAAAATGTCTTCTCTCCCTTCGATATTTTTCAAAATATAAAAAGCTCAGTCTTAGCTGCCATCACTGCTGTGAAAGGTGCCCTGAAGACTGAGGCTCCTTTGATCCCAGGCCCTAAGAAAGCACCCTCTGACCTCCTACAGCTGTGCCTGGCCCTCCCGCCCACCCGGAGACACAAAGGTGGAGGAGGACCTAGGCCCAGTCCCTTGGTGAAAAATATTCCCTCAATACGAAACTACTAGGCCGTGATCTAGGTCACAGACGTCCCCTTCCCTCTCCTCTCCTCTCCTCTCCTCTCCTCTCCTCTCCTCTCCTCTCCTCTCCTCTCTTCTCTTCTCTTCTCCTCTCTTTTTTGAGATGGGATCTCACTATGCAGTGCAGGCTGGCCTTGAACTCACTATGTAGCCCAGCCCGGGTTTGAACTCACAGCAATCCTCCTGCCTCAGCCTCCAGAGTGCTGGGATTCCAGGTGTGTGCCATCATGCCCAGCACATTTCTACTTCTTAAGACTTCTTATTGCATCTCTAACTTTAATGACACAGGACCTATACTGGGGTCCCTTGGACTCTATAGTATCTTCTTCCAGTATATATAAAACCATGGTCAAGAGATAAGAGACCACTATTAACTGCACCCACCAGGGGAAAAGAAAATACACAAAGTGACAGATACTACTAATACCCTAACTTCTCTTAGTCTTCTTTTTGATAGGAAAAGGAAATATGGTAACAATTTAGAAAAACAGACAAAATACATGTTAAAACTAAATAAGACCAGTCCTCACACCAGGATTATCCCTTCTGCCTCCCGTAAGGAGAGAGGGGAACGCTGCTGTGGGCACCCCCCACCCGATGCCCAGTTCTTTGGCCAGTCCACCTTCCCAGTGTCCAGATCCCTTTCTGATGTGATCCCCCTCCCCCAGAAGTGGCTCGGATGGAAGGGTCCCTCCAGGGCCATCTAATGCGGGGTCCCACGCTTGCCAGTCCTCTGTGTTTTTTAGACTCTTTATTAAATCTCCTCGTTTGCCCAGTCTGTTAAACTCGGAGAGTCATGCAAATAAAACCACTGCAGAGACGCCCCCCCACACTCGATTGCGGGCATCAGCCGGGCCCTTCGGAGGATCCCTCACTGCCGAGCCCTTCCTGTCACCCCTATGTGACACACAGCAGCTGTGTCTTCACTGTCACTGCCTCTTTCCCCTAATGGTAGTGAGGATTGCCTGGGGGGGGTGATATAACAAAAATGAATGAAAGGAGAGCTAAGATTCTATCAGGCGATAAGGACAGCAGGCCTCAAAGCCCCACATAGAGTCAAAAAACCCAAAATAGAATCTGCTGAGTCATGCCCTCCAGGGATCTCACAACATCTGCTGGAGTCCTCTGACTGCCAGGGACCTCCCCAGAGCACGCTCAGACAGGCCACTGGCCCGAGGGCACACGGGCCCTACACGGGCACTGCACACATGCTACGTAGATCAGACCCTGAAATACACATCTAGCCTCCTGCGGGACGGAGATTGTGCTGCTTACACCATGGCCCGATCTCTCTTCAAAACCCTTAAAAACTCCTAGAAAAAGGACCTTCCTGGATATCCCGCTCAGGACCCCTCCTGGCTCACAGGAGCTGTGATTCGTCACCTCTGTGCCTTTTAAGTAAGCCTGCCTGCGCCCCACCTCCTCCGTGTGCAGTGTCATCCTTTATCTCTGTGACACATAACCTGCAGTTCCAGCAGCAGCATCGGTTAGAAAGTGCACCGCTCCGTCAGGACTCTGCCCTCTATCCAAGTGGCAGCTCCTGGGTTTCTGGTTGGTTAGAGCGTGAGTCAGCCTCACGGTGAGGTCCCAGACCCCTGATCACCCCAGGGGTGGAGCAGAGTCTTAGAGAATGACCGGGCAGACTAACAGTCTCCGCCCCAAGTCCAGTTCCGAGTCTAACTGTGGTGGCGTCGCCTACTTCTGTAATACCGTGCCTGCCTTTGACGTGAAACCTTCCACAGTGGCTAGGAAACGCACCGGACACCCGGATACCGCGGCGAGGTCCACGGCCAGCTCGCAAGACTTGATCAGATCCTCTATGACGGCCAAAGCTTGTTGGAGTTCGACTGAGCACGTGGAATCCTTGGTCGTCTTTGGCGCGTCCTGTGGAAAGCAAATGCCTCGTTGGAAATCGAAAGTGTGTCCTCTGCCAAGCAAACCCAGAAAACGGGAGACAGCCAAGGAGACAGCGCTGACCCGGGGGTACGTGGCCCCGGATGGTGGCCACAGCGCGTGGCCCGTGGGGTGACGCGCAAACCCATGTGCGCGGCTCTAAGGAAGAGTGAGGCTCGGAAACCCACAGACACGACATTCCTGCTGCACAGCGAAACAGACGGACCATGGCTGCATCCGAACGTGAAAATAACCGGTCTCTTTAAACAGCTTCTTTCCTTCTACCCTCTCTACCTCCTCAGTCTTCTCGAAAAGACAGACAACCGAGGTGTTGCACTCCTGTTTTTGACAATGTTTGCACTCCCTAGAGAGGTAAGCGGTGAGCCACCTTGCTGAGGGTCACTGAAGACTTCTGGGGCACAGCCACAAATGGTGACATTAGCCCCTGTCGCCCATCACGATTAAAGACGCCGAACTCATTTGCCAGTGTCACCAGTAACCCTGACACCCAGAGGCCTGACAGACTGACTCACTCTAACAAACCAGAATCATCGTCAATTACGGGGACTGCAGTGCCAGTGATTATCACGGTGACACGCAGGACGGATGTGGCATGGGTGAGTATTTCAGCTCAAAAGGCTTTTTGCTTGATGTTTAGGTATTTATTTATTCTCCTGTGCTACCTAGGTGGTGTATTTATGAGTTACATGGTAAATAAGAGCGAAATCCATAACTGGGCATGGTAGTGCATGCCTGTAACCTCAGCACTTTGGAGGCTGAGGCAGGAGGTTTGTCACAAGTTCGAGACCAACCTGGACTACATAGTGAGTTCAGGGGCAGCCTGAACTATCCAGTGAGAACCTGTCTCAAAAAGGCAAACAACAACAACAACAATAAAGATACATAAATAAGAAAAAATGATTCTGGCCAATCTGTGTAATTTTTTTAACCCTTCAATTTCACAATCAAGAACAGAAAGCTGTTTTCTCCTTCCAGTTAGGTATAGCTTTTTTCCTCCTCTACCGCATGATATAGTAAAAGGCAGTCTTCTTTTCTTTTTTTGAGGCAGGGTCTTGTTGTGTAGTCCAGGCTGGTCTTGAATTCACTGTGTAGTCCAGGCTGGCCTTGAACTTGCAGCAATCCTCCTGCCTCAGCCTCCCAAGTGCAGGGATTACTGCTGAGTAATCCCTCACATGTTTTCTTAATCTCTGTGGAAGCACTGGGTGTGGGTATCTTTGGGTTGGAGACAGGGCTCGTGTACAGGGCAAGCTCCTCCCCTGTGCGGTGTGCCCTAACTCTTAGCTTCTTCCCTATTAAACACGCTCCGGCTCCTGGTGATAGACAGCAGCCTGACCCCCTGGGTTAACTTGAACGTCAGTGAGCAGGCGATTTCCTCCTTGCTCAACACTGTCCTCCCCTCTCTGTCCTCCCCTCACTGTCCTCCCCTCACTGTCCTCCCCTCTCTGTCAGCCTTGCTGTCACGAGCACCCAGGCAGCTGGTTTCCCTCTGCGTAAGGGAGGGCTCGGGACAATCCTGATGTGCTGTATTAAAGCCTTTTAACCCCAGGCCTGCCCTTCCTTGTTGCTGGCCCTAAAATTATTACTTCTACCTTGAATATCTTCTATTTCCTAAGGTGGCTATGACTATGCCATGCTTCTCAAGATTTTCTTGCTAGAGTAATGTTGGAGCAGAAATGGAAAGAAAACCCATTCTTCAAAACCTGGTGTGGCTCCTGCTTCCTCCCGGGTCACCCTGGTGCCCTGTTAGAATTCACATTCACACGCACGCGCACCTGCACGCTTGGAGGAGAACAAAGCAGAATGCATACAAATTAGAGAGGCTAAGAGCTACAAAGAAAACAGAAACCACACATTACCCTGCCGTGCAGGTAATGTGCAGGGAGGTGTTTACTTCTAACCTCTTATGTACGCATTCTACACATCCATCAATTTCTTTCCAGGAGGGGGTCAAACCCAGGGCCTGGAACATGTCAGGCAAGTGCTCTACCACTAAGCTACCATCCCCTGCCCCACATCTGCTTATCTTCCAATTCCTATTAAAACTTGTTATGGCTGATACATTGTGTCAACTTGAGAAGTTTAGAAGTTTAAGAGACTCAGCAGGGAGCCAGGATCCTTACTTTGTAAATATCCTCATCCCCTGCAAGAGGGAAGGCACAGAGGTGACTGCACCCACCTGGGTTGGGATAGCTTGCTTACACTATAAGGGAGGAAAAGAGGCTTGCTTTTGCCCCCCTTTTTGTTCTGTCTGCTTTTCCTGGCTGCTGCCTCGAAGTGCTGCCCCTGTGCTATGCTGCCCTGCCTTGGAACCAGCTGATTATGGACTGAAACCTCCACAAACAGTGAGCCAAATAAACCTTTCCTTCCTTCATTTTGAGTGTTGGGTATTTTGTCCCAGCAAGGAGAGAAAAGTAACCAAGACAACCTCCTTAATTGGAAGGAGGGAAATATCTTACCACTTCTCAGTGGGCTGCACATACCTACTTCAAGATTATTATTTTTTTGGTGACTATGGATTATAGAACACATACTGTTCTAGAAAATTAGACAATAAAGATCATAAGCAAGGAGAACGAAATTGCTGTAAGTCCTCCCACCCATCAGCAAACACCATCAATAGTCCCCTCTATAAAATGTAATAGTTAATATCCAGTACCTCAGTGGAGCTTCCTCCTGGGTCACCTGGGTCCACCTTCACATCTTCAGGAGACTCCAGATCCAGCAGACCCTGCAGTAACCCAAAAGCCTTATTGAAAATCAAAGTAGGCTGCTGAACAAACCCACGGTCTGTGGGCCAGGCTAAACCCGCTGCCCGTGCGGAAATTCACAAGAGGGGAGCGTGAGGTTCTTTCCACGAGCACAGAACACCATCATGCATATGGCTGCCTTGTGGCTTTTTGTCACTCAACGGTATCATCAGGAATGTTCCCCTGTGACATTATACTATCCCAAAACATGGTTTTTGCTCGCAGTGGAGTGTTGTGTCATACAGCTAAAGCATAATTAAATGATGCCCATGGATCATGGTCTTCTCCACCATGAACTACTTAGGTTTGATCCTTTTTTACTACAATAAAATTTTGGGGGTCTTTTTGAGACAGGATCTCGCTATGAAGTTCATTCTGGTCTTGAGCTCACTTTGTAGCCCAGGCTGGTCTTGAACTTGCAATGATCCTCCTGCCTCAGCCTCCCGAGTGACAGGTGTGCACCACCGCACTGCTACAATAAAAATTTTGAGTCTTTTCCCCAAGGATAAATTTCTAGGAGTAGAATTGCCAGGGTAAGGATTGGAGGGATATTTCCACTGCGCTCTTGCTAGCTAGCAATGAGGTCTGACTGCCTCAGCCTCTGGCCATTTAACTACAGAGCTTCGCCAACTGGGTGAACAGAGAAACCCTACCTCGATATCATTTTAATACGAATTCCTCAGATAATTAACAAAGAAAAACTTTGTGAGAAAAATGTTTGCTACGAGTATTGACTGTCTTCAAACTGCTTGTGTCCTTTGTTCATCTTTTAACTACCAGTTTTGACGAGCTCATTATTAATTAGGCTTGTTGGCCAATTCCCACACATTTTGTTGATATTTTCACGTGCCTTCATTTTGTTTGTTTCTGATACTGGGATTCGAACTCAGGGAATTCTCACTGAATGACATCCTCAGCCCTTTTTCTTTATTTTTGATTTCGAGACAGAGTCTAGCTAAGTCAGTAGCTTGTCTAGGTAGAGCTAAGATTTACAATCTTCCTGCCTCAGCCTCCCCGAGTGGGGGGATTACAGGCGTATAACACAATGCGTGGCTCTGTCTTCGTCTTTGTTTTGTGTTTAGAAATCTTCCCCCCACCAAGATCTCATGATCCTTTTCTAAACCTCGACCTCCACGCTCCTCCCACCAGGCCGATGGGCCGGAACCGCAGAGTGAGCTGCATTCCCGGCGTAGGGATGCCACACAGTTCTCCCTGCCTTCGAGGGCTTCCCAGGGTTTGAACTCACTTTGCCGGCACACGGCAAGCTTAGCGACGGGGAAATCTCGGTCTGTTCATCACAGACCGCCAGGGGACACTTTACCCCGATTTTACCTCTCGCTTCCGCAGTGAAAGGCAGCTAACAAAACCTTCTAAGTGCCCTGAACCCAGGGCACCTCATTCAGTGCCCCAAACCACAGCAGAAAGCGTTGTTATCTTTTCTACGGCAGCAATCTGAGGCAGAGAGAGTTTAGGCGAGCTGCACAGCTCTTGCGCTGCTTTAATGCACAGAAAGGATGACCTGTGGGGAAGCTGTGCCTCCCCTCGGCAGGGCTGGCCTCCCCTGGGCAGCGGAGCTGGGCTCTCCCCCAGGCCGCCAGGTCTCTCGTCCCCCAGCTGAGCTCCTAGGTGTTCAGGGCCCAGGCTGGACATCAGAGCAGCTGTCTCCAAGGCCCCTTCCAGCTCTGATTCTCCGGTCTCACGCTCACCGAGCTGATTGAGTCTTGGAGGAAAGACCAGGCCCGAAGGACCAGCTGATCCCGAGCCTTGGCAGACCTGACCTGACTCCCGGGCGGAAGGAGCAGAGCGCAGAGCTCAGGACACAGCGTCCGGTCCCCACCCCAAAGAACACTCTCCACTGACGTTACCTTCAGCAGCGCCTGGTATTTTCTCAGTCTCTGGCTTGGTCCTTTAAGATACTTAAACAGAGGGCGGCTGTGGTCCAGTTGGCGCTGGCAGACCTTTAAAGAGACGAGGAGCAATGACACAGAGCAAGACAGCGAGGGGACCAAAGCAGCAGCGTCAGATACAAGGATCCAGCAAGAGGGGTGCGGGGTCTGCCAGCCCCACAGGGGCAGGGGCTCCCGAGTCCCCCCAGACAACAGGGGGAGACAGGGACTGCAGATGGGGCTGGCTCAGCCGTGCGTTTACAGGCAGCCAGCGGGGCAGAACCTTCTCCTCGCTCCTCCGTGGACGCTGTCACACCCCACAGAGGACATGGCCAGGCTTTCTGAGAAGAAGGCAGCCTGGCTTTCAAGTTGGGGGCGAGAGGCATCTCGGGGTCATTTGGAGCCCGAGGGGTGCAGACAGCTTGACGTCCCTCCAGGCAGCCTTAAAGGATGACATTCAAAACCCATCCTAAAAGAGGATGTCGGTTTTCTCAGCAGACCTCGAGGCTTCTTGCGGGCCTGGTCTCTGGAGACCCAGGGCCCTGGAGCTTCTCACGAGTCCCTGGGGAGTGCGGGGGACGCTGGGCTGACGGGAGTCCCACGCCAAACCCCTCTGCCCTGTGCAGATTTTTGATTTTTTAAGGATTCAGCACACGGAAACCTTTTCCAAGGAGAACAGCTGGGAGACTTTACAAGCTCAAACGTTACCCCGAAGTAGGCGCAGTCCTGACACTCCTGCCAGACCACCCTGGCGCGCGGCAGGTTCTTATGGTATTTAAAATACATCTGGAGGTCTTCTTTCTGCATGGGAAAAAATAGAGTAAATTATCCGGGGAGTGGAGGTGATGGTCAATTCATCCAACAAGCCTGAGTATTTCAATATGTGAGGTACTGGGGGTGCACCATGAATGACTTTATGTTGGGGTGAGTCCAGGATGGGCCAGCCAACAGAGAGGGTTGTAAAGCCCCTAAATCCTTGCCACACACAAAAATGGTGCTCACAGGTACAAGGGCTTCTCTTTCTTTCTTTCTTTCTTTTTTTTTTTTTGTCTTTTTGAGACAAGATTTCACTATGCAGTTCAGCTGGGTTTGGTTTGTAGCCCAGGATGGCTTGAATTCACAGTGACCCTCCTGCCTCAGCCTCCCTAGTACTGGGGTGGCAGACATCCACCATTATGCCAGGCCCAAAGGTTTCTCATAAGCAGTAAATTCACAGACAGGAGCTGATCTTTCTTCCCCTGCTCTTTGCCCCCCCCCTAAGAAAATCTCTCTGGGAACAATCTCTCCCAAGTGATAAATCTGACAGAAAATGCTGGCGGCCCCTCCTTTCCCCTCAAATGCCAACCTTACAAAGAGGCCTAAGTAGCAACCCAAAACTGGAAACACCTCAAAGTTTTGGATAACAAAACACAGATCTCAGTCACTTGAGCAACACTCAAGTGGCAAGCTCTGCCTCCGACATCAGATATCAGGATGTCCCTTTCAGTCAGAGGTGCGAGGCCTTCCCTCCCCTCGTACCCCTCCCCTCACTCCCCTCCCCCTTCCTCTCCCTCTCTCTTCTTCAGCGAGGTCAAACCAAGGGCGCTCTACCACTGAGCAACACCCCCAGGCTTTTTATTTTGAGACGGGGCGCAGGGCAGGATGGTCTCCAAGTTGCACAGGCAGGATTTGAACTTGCGGCTAGGGTGTAGCTCAGCGGCACAGCTTGTGCTTAGCATCCCCGTCTCTGAATCCCTGATGCCAGGAAACAAAAACAAAAATGCACCGGAGAAGTGAATGACGTCCATTTCTGTCGCTCTTCCCCCATCCTGGGAGACGGCGAGTAGTCATTTCAGCATGGGGCCACTGTGATTCTGCCCTGGGCTGTTCCCTCCACGTAAAAATTACATGTGTGCACGCACGCACATGTGAAGGAAGGGAGACGCTTCTTGAGAAACCTTGTTCAGGTTAAGGAACTAGAGAATAATCCAGGGCTTAGTCTACATGTGTTCACTCATTCCAGAGCTGTCTGGGGCGGGCCTTCGCTGTGCCAAGTACATTTGTGTATTTTATTTATTTTTGAGACAGGGTCTCCCTATGCAGTTCAGGCTGGCCTCGGGTCACTTTGTAGCCCAAATTGGTCTCAGACTCGCAGCGATCCTCCTGCCTCAGCCGTCTCATCCAGCCTGAGCACGCAGACATCAGCCACGCGTTCCTTAAGGAAGTCGGGGTTTCACTGCTTTCAACACGAGAAGGCTTTGGAGACTCGACTGCATCTCACGTGACCCCCTCCCTGGCATCCAGCCACCTTTCTCCAAACCGTCCAGGAACATGGAGATCTGACCCGGCTGGAGACGCCAGGCCGCTGAAGCCCCTCCCTGAGACCTCCCCGGTCTCTGGTCCTGACTGCGCCTTGGAGCAACCTGGAACATTGCAAGGCTCCACGATCAGCATCCAGGTATTGACCTCAAGCTCTTCTGCACCAGCTCACTCTCCAAAAGACCTTCAAGAGAGGATGCGCACTGACCAGCAGCCTGTGAAAGTGCCTGCCCCCCAGCAGAACAAAATGGCTCCCCCAAACTTGCATGCCACAAGGCAACATGACCGACCATGGGCTTTAGGGGCCTAGGTTCAGCTCTTGGCTTTGTCAATGATGAACTACTATGGCCTAAGGCCAGCTGCTCAGTGGGCTTGACCTCAGCTTCCTCATCTGTTAAATGGGCTCATAAGAGTACTCAGCTCGACAAATACACAATACAGGACCTTGAAAAGGGCCACTCTTGTCCAGGTGCTTTATACTTCGTAGAACCCTTCTACAGCATCCTTACATTTGCTTCCTATGACCACTTTGCAGATTGGTACCCTCGAGCCTGTTGCACACAGAAGTAAAGTAACATTGCAAAGGTGCAGGTACACCAGGAGGCTGAAACTGGAGGAATCTCAAATTTGGACCTGGCCTGGGCAATTTAGTGACTTAGTAAGACATTGTCTCAAAATTTAAAAATTTGAAAAGGGCTGGAGGGGCTGGGGATTTAGCTCAGCAGCATAAACCCCTCCCTGTAGAGTATGAGGTCATGAGTTCCATCCCCAGTATCAACAAAAATAAATAAAATAAAAAGGGGTGGGGATGTAGTTCAGTGTGAAGATCCTGGGTTCAATTCCCCAGTCCCACAACCCCCTCTAAAAAAGGAGACGTTACATTTTATGAATCTTATTCCATTGCTTTTTTCCATTTTACCGGGGGCAATCTCGGCGAGACTGCAACACCACATAAAGTCTTGACAAAGACTTCTGTACTGAGCAGGACCCTGGGAAAGACTCTCCCCAGATGAGCGCAGCTACAGGGTCTGATTCAGACACTTAGTTGAAGAGTATTTCAGAATTTGTTTCCGTGAGTGGGCCCTGCAGACACCATTGAGAAAAGGTAAACAGCTCCAGTGAGCAGCATGGAGGCCTCTTCACCCACAAACGAGGGGCCCCCTGCAGCCGAGGCCAATGTGGGCCGCAAGCACAGATGCTGAAAGAACTGGGGTTTCTCACTTCTCTGTCCCAGGTAACCCCTTGTGCTCCTTAGGAATTTATGGTCTGCATCTTGTCTGCAGCATCATACATGACACAGGATTAGATGAGAATTCTGTAATCTGGATGAATGATTTCCAAAGTTCCTCCCAAGGAGAGCCGACATAAAGACTTTATAAAACTTCAGAAGAGGAGCTCGGTCCAGGAAAAGTGTTCTCTCAGCAATTCCCTGACCATTTCCTTGGATGAGAATGATTTAGATCATGTCTGTCTCGTTCCCAGGAACCTGGCTCTCTTCTCAGTCAACAATTTACACGCTCTCTGCAAGAGCCTGTGTGTGCAGCCCTTTAAATACCACCATGCTCTGGAACCAGATTTCCCTGGAAGTGGGGAAACGGGGCAGAAATGCAAAACAGCTCGGAACACCACGGACGATTGAAGAGCAACTCAAAAAGGGAGAATCCAACTGAGGACATGACAGCCTGCGGCGTGTCTTCAATTCCAGTGTGGAGGAGAAGCCTGGGGAAGCCAGGGTGGATGCCGAGCACAGGGGATTTGGTCTCTCCATGATGTCCAGCACCTCAAGGCCTGGGAGATTTCGTCTGCTCGTCTGCAGTTTGTCATGTGTACTGCCCTCACATGTGTCAACCATCATTTGGTTATTTTATTTATTTATTTATTCTTGAGACAAGGCCTTGCTTTGTACTGTAGACTGGCTTTGAACTCACTTCGTAATGCAGGCTGGCCTCAAGCTCACAGCGACCCTCCTGCCTCAGCCTCCTGAGTGCTGAGATTACAGGCGTGCACCATCATGCCTGGCTTCAGCCATCATTTGAGTGCCTCAAAAATTTTTGGGTTGTTTATCTGTAGATTTGGACCCACAAAAAGAAAAGCAACAAAAAAGGCTGAGAATTAGGGTGAGTTGGGAAAGAGAAGATATGGGAAAGCCCGGGAAGACACCAGGTCGGGGGTAAGAAAGTACGTGGTGGGGAAGATGGGTGAGAGGCTCTGGCCCAAGGATGGGGTACAGAGACAGGCAGGGCCAATGGGGAGAGCCCTGGATGGTGAGGAGGGGAGGAGGAGGTAATTAGGGGCATGCTGTTTATAAATTGGCTGCTAAGCATAAGAAAGGCTACAGAGCTAGGCACAGTGACCCGCAGCTGTAATCCCAGCACTCAGGAGGTTGAGGCAGGCACATTGCCAAGAGTTCGAGGCCAGCCTGGGCTACATAGTGAGTCCAAGGTCAGCCTGGGGAACATAGTGAGAGCCTGTCTTAAAAAATAAAACAAAACAGAAAAAAAGAGAAAAGAAAGAAAATGAAATGAAAAGAAAAAGATTATAGGTTTAAAATTTCTAATCATTCCCCATTCTCTAAAATGAGAGAATATATGTTTTCTGAGATTTTTAGTTTAACACCTAAACTCTTCCTCTTGAGAGAAGCCCAGTGTGGGGCTGTACAAGCCTGCCGGGCAGTCCTTGCCCTGAAGCAGAGTCAGCCCAGCATCACCCGCTGGGGGATCACAGTGCTGGGGGCGGGGAGCAGCCTTCCACCCCCAGGCTGGCAGGAAGCCAGGCATGGGAGTCTTCCCACCGCAGGTGTGAGCACAACAGGCCCGACTCATTCTCACGCAGGAGGAAGTGAAGGGCAGCGGGGAGGCCCCAGTGCTGTGAAGGACCCGGCTGCATCCGAGGGCCGCTGGGAGATCTACGCTCACAGCAGATTTCAAGTACGCAGTGCAGGGTATCTCCAGAACTTACTCATCTTATACTGAAACTTCGCACCCTTTGGCCAACATTACCCATTTCCCTCACCCCCAGCCCCTTCCAACCTACCCTTCAGTGATGGCTTGTACCTATATGTCCCTCCAAGGCTTCATGCAGTCCTAGGTGGGGCTTTCGGAGCTGGTGGGATTTAGGGTGTGTGAATGTTGATAAAAGGTGTGATACTGGGATTAAGGGCATGGGTAATGGAAGCCCCACCCTGAATGTGGGTGGCACCAATCACCAGGACTGCAGCCTGGGTGGGATGTAAAGGGGCAGAAAGAAGGCAGGCTGCTGCAGCTGCTGCCGCATCCCTCCCTCCTGCCTGCTTGCCGTGGACTGTTCCTCCTCTGCGATGCGCCTTTGCATGCTGCCCTGCCGTGGAACAGCCAGTTATGAGCTGAAAGCCCTACAAACTGTGAGCGAAGCAAACCTTTCCTCTCCTAAGGTTGGGTGACTGGTGTTTGGTCTCAGCCAGAAGAAAAGTAAGACATCTTCTAACTCTGCTTCTGGGAGCTCAACTTGATCACTCTCACACGCTCACACCCGTGACAACTACGCAAGGTGACGTGTTAATCAGCGCAGTTGTGGTAGCCATTTTACAGTGAATTCCTGAATCAAGTCATCGTATTGTTAGGACACATGCAAGTTGCATTTGTCAGTTATACGTCAACCAAGCAGGGATGTTTTTCTACCTTTGGGGTTTCCATTCATCCTTGCAAAAAAAAAAAAAATAAAGACTAACTTTATTCTAGGTTTGTTGGGGGTCCAGACTTACTCTTTTAAGAAAACAACATGCCAGAAGTTCAGGGTTTTCTGCACACTTCTCCAATTCTTTCAGAAAAGTCCTAGGGAAATAAAAGTACAATACAGTAATGTCTTGATTTTTTAAAACATGTATGGGTTTAAAACCTTTTAAGTAAAATCACATAAAGTTTCCAGAAGTAGCTAGAAAAATGCTCCAGACTTTATTATTCTCGGCTCATCTTCTACGCCTTATTTGGGAGAAAACAATGTGTCCAGAGCATTACTGCGGTGACTGAACCCAGTGACAGCTGTGCTGGTCACTCCGAGCACCGGCCAGAGACAGGCGGGACGCACTGATGGAGACGGTGACGTGGGGAACTGCCCGAGGCCACCGCGGCTGCTGCCATTCATGTCCCCGAGGGTTTACAGTAAGCCAGGCAGACGATCAGGGCTTCATATTTAACCTTCAACCTGTCCCTGCAAGCCAAAGTTTCACACATGCAGAACCCTGAATGACTTCGCCAGGAAGGTAGCAGAAATCGGATTCCACTTCCTGGACCGAGGGACCAGGGCTGGGATCAGTGACCAGTGATGGGGCCATTCATGCAAACCCCGCCCAATTAACCAGTTATGGCGCCTCCGGGCCACAGATGTGTGACCCAGAAGGTGAGAAGTCCTGGCTGCCTGGCGGCTCCAGAACTCAACACTCAAGCAGCCCGGGCTGAAGGGGCGACTCCTTTGGGGTGGGAGCAGTTTCTGATGCCAGTACAGCTGGGGGCAATGGGTTTATAGGCAGGGGTCTGGGTCATCTTTGTGTTTCCAGTGCTGTGTACGGTGCCTGGTACAAACAAGACGCTGGAGAAATGCGGAAACATTAAATAAACAAGCAGAGGAACACATGGGCAGCCCGAGTCCGGGTAACGTCTGTCCTCTTCCTCGAGGTGTTTGTCTCCTCCTCACTCCCATCCTAGCCTGGAAGGAACCCTGTGCTCGGGCCCAAGCAAGTCTAAACGCTTTCACATCCCAGTTTGGCCAGATTCTCGCCCCTCACCTCCCTTTCTGTATTTCCCGGCAACGTGAATCCCTCTATACCTGTTGTGGAATTCGTAAAGTTCTTTAATGTTCCCGAAAAGAAAGTCCTTGTTAGTCTGCAAAACATCTGGAATGAGATGCTTCAGCCAAATAAAATCCATTGGGGTGATGTAGCCCTGTGGAGATGGAAATAAGATAGGTTTTACAGTCAGTATCAGATTTAATGAGCGATTCTTGAACCAAAATTTTAATAAAACAAGGAATGCAGCACACACACTTCCTGGGAACTAGTGTATGAAATATTTTCTTTTGATATCATTTTCCTCATATTGTCAGAAGGTGACAGCTTAATGGCAATGATAACAAAGTGGTATTTTTGTTTGTTTGATTGTTTGTTTTTGTGTTTTTGAGACAGGGTCTTGCTATGCCATTCAGGCTGGCCTTGAGCTCACTAGATTGGTCTTGAACTTGCAATGATCCTCCTGCCTCAGTCTCCCAAGTGCTGGGGTTACAGGAGTGCACCACCACTCCTGGCTTCAACAAAATGGTATTTTAAGGAGAAGAACAAATCCATTTTGTTAATAAGTTATACACGTTATATATGAAAGGCAAAAATTTACCCTTTGTTTTGTGATGTGCTGCCTCTATCCAGTTTTACTCTGTTTCCTTCATAACCTGTGAAAAGGTCATTTTATGTGGTTATAACTATGATATATATATTTTTGTATTTGTTCCATGTATATTTTAGACTCAACATAAAAAACTTTACATATTATTAATTTAGGCTTCTACCAGGAACATTTTTTAAACATTGCTACATACTGTCTAAAATAATTTTTAAGTGATGAAAATGTTTATTTGGCACATACATTGTATTTTTGAATTTTTATTTTTTCACAAGGAATCTTTTATTTATGATAGTTACACTCAAGATAAGTTGAAACCAGTCATCTCCTTTTATTAATACTGAAGGAAAAATGCAAAGCTGTTGTTGAACCACTATGTAATAACTCTAGAAACAAATCTGTTTTAAAGGTTTCAATTCTTTATCATACTTTTTAACCATTTCTCTTTTTATGGATAGTTTGGCTATGTCTGAAATTTCTATTGTAAAAATGGTATGGTAAACTAAGTGTGGTGGCACATGCCTTTAATCCCAGCACTCGGGAGGCTGAGACAGGAGGATCGTTGTGAGTTCAAGACCAGCCTGGGCTACAAAGTGAGTTCAAGTCCAGCCTGCAGTACACAGCAAGACCCTGTCTAAAAGAACAAACAAATGAACAAACAAGCAAACCAAAAAAGCTATAGTAAATAATTTTTGTAAATGTAGTTTTTTCCTTTGGATTATTCCATTAGGAAAAGAGAGAAAAATACACAGGTTCTTAAGGGGAAAAAAGCTACTTAAAAAACAAGTAGCAGGTGGTGGTGTACGCTTGTAATTTTAGCACTCAGGAGGCTGAGGCTGGAAAATTCTGAATTAGAGGCCAGCCTGAGCTACACAGCAATATCCTGTTGAGATAGAGATAGAGATGGAGATGGAGATAGAGATGGAGATGGAGATGGAGATGGAGATGGAGATGGAGATGATGGAGATGGAGATGATGGAGAGGGAGATGGAGACAGAGATAGAGAGATATCTCACTATCAAAAAACACTTATATCATCCATTGCTAGCAAGCATATGATGGTTGTAGGTAGACTCAGTATAAACTGTTATACTCTCCGGACCTGCTTGGTTACATGAACCAGGAGCCACAATTTTTATTTCTGCTAGAGAGACATTTGTGAGGTAAGACCTGAAGCCTTAGGGGAAATTCTAGAGACATATGACAAGTATTTTGAGTCTTTTTGTGCAATGAAACTTCTTGCTTGAATAGATTGCTCAGTACCCCGCATCTACTTACATCAATTATGCTCTTCATTTCTTTTATGTAAGCCTCTTCGGTCTCAAGCAAATCACGGATAATGCGCCTGAATCCCAGCAGCAGGAGGGAGGGTGGAACAGAAAGAGACAGGGAGGGGAAGAGCGCAATTTAGAATTCTTTGGGAATAATGCTCCCCGTCCGCCTCCCCTTAGCAGCCCACCGGCTCTGGGTCTGGGCAGTTTGTCCTGTGGTATTGAACCCATGACCCGGCATCTCTCAGAAGCACGGCTGAAAGACGCCAAGCTGTTTGCCGCACCCCTTGTCTCCTGGGTGTGCCAGCGGCACGGAGGGGTCGGTCGGGCGGGGGCACTGGGGGTCTGGCCGTCTCAAGCTTGGGCCTGGAAGGTCTGCTTGGTGCCCACTGGTAGATGTAGTTTCCTAGATTTTTGTCTCCAGCTTTCTCCTGCTTCATGGCTCACACCAAGACTGCTGACAGCCCCCAGAGGGGTATTTTTTGGTACTTGGGGTTAGACGGGCGCTGCCCTGTCTCCTTCCTCCGGTGTTGAGTGTTTCAGTGTGATTTGCTCTTCCGAAAGTTACAGGCTGTGTTTCCCTGGAAGGAGGCAGGTGGAGGAAGAGGCGGGGAGAATCCTGGGATGCTTCCCACATTCCGCCTCTCGGTGTGTGAACACCTCTTCCAAAGGAGTCAATCAAACACTTAAGTACTGTGACAGCGCATCACTGTCCCGTTAATCTTGAGACAGACACTCTTCTTTTCTTTTCTTTTCTTTTCTTTTCTTTTCTTTTCTTCTTTCTTTCTTTCTTTCTTTCTTCTTTCTTTCTTTTTTTGACAGGGTCTCGCTATATAGTGCAGGCTGGTCTTGAACCCACTACAGAGCCAACACGGGCCTCGAACTTATGGCGATCCTCCTGTCTCAGCCTCCTGAGTGCTGGGGTTACAGGCGTGCGCCACCACGTCTGGCCGGATAGGCAGTGTGGAGGTGGGCCTGTCCTAGCCATAGGACTCAGGGCTGGGCCTACAGCCAAGGGAGATGCAGCACAGGGGAGCTCGCCCCTGGCTGGCCCGGAGATGAAAGCAGCCGTGCGACAGGGAACGTGGGCACCTCCAGGAGAAGGGAGCTCTGCCTTGGCGGCAGCGAGGGGCTGGATCCTGGCACCACCTCAAGCGCTTGGCAGAGGATCCAGTGCAGAAAACCCGGTCCGCTGCACCCGGTGCCCGCGCCTGCGCCAGGGAGACTGAGCGAATCTGCGGGGCTCCCGATCAGCTTGCCCACAGCAAGGGAAAATCAGGAGCCAGAGGGGAACCACACCCAGCCCAGCCCAGCCGTTTCCTGTCTGGCTTTAGGCCACGCGGCCACACTTGTGTTCTTTTTTGGGGGTGGGGTGGGGGTATCGGGACTCGAACTCAGGACCTGATGCTGACCAGGCAGGCACTGTGCCGCTGAGCCATATCCCTGGCCACACTTGTATTCTCTTAAGGCTTCAAGGGAGGGACTGAGTGTTCACACCAGCATTCAGGCATGGTGTACACATTTACAGCTTCCTGTGGACTCCCGGTGGGTTACCTACTCCACGGAAGCTCATCACAGCGAAGGATAAAAACGGACATGGCAAAGGATGAGTAATACAACAGGAAAAATCAGGCAAAGATAGGAAATAAGAAATTTGTAGTGGGGTGTGGTGGGGCACACCTGTAAGCCCAGCACTTGGGAAGCTGAGGCAGGAGGATCGCCATGAGTTCAAGGACAGCCTGGGTTCCATAGTGAGTCTGAAGCCACCCTGAGTGACAGAGAGACCTTGTCTCAAAAAAAAAATTGTACAATGATACAAATGACTTAATCCTAGGGGGAAAAATAATCTCAATACACTAATCCAGAAAGGCACATTAGGGAGTAATAATTTTCACTGACTAGGATGGCAGATAACCATAGGCTTAAAGTCATTGAGAAATGTCTTTAGTTTTTGTTTGTCTTTGCTTTTTTGGTCTGGTTCATTTGGTTTCTTATTCTTTGATCATCTCTTTTTGTTTTTTCATGAGTGTAAACATCGTTATTTTTGTTTTTTGTTTTGCTTTGTTCTTGTTTTTTCCCTCTTTCTTATTCCCCTGTGTTCTTTACCAATTTCCCAAAGTTTGAGTAACCTCTCTTTGCCCATCAGCCTCGCTTCTGATCTCTTTCTTTTCTTTCCTTTCTCTATTTTTTCCCTCTTAACGCCTTTAAATTCTCTCTCCTGAAGGTACAATCACCCTACTCAGTGGCTTTTTCTCACGTATAATTTTGTGATGTGATTCAGATTTCGTGACATAGCTATGAGGCCTGTGCCCATGGTTTAAGGTGGTAAATGAATCAGGGACCAGCTTGTCATTCTCTGCACTGTGCCCCATGCTGCAGTTATCACTGGTCGTAGCCAAAGCGACGGGGCTGTGACCAGTTGCTCTCATGGTGTGCCAACACCATGACTGTCTGGGGGGGTCATAAACGATGCCACAGTCCTGGGTGCCTGGCTAAGAGACACCAACCTTTACTCTCTAGCCTACTGAAGTGCCAGGGTCTGGAGGCAGATTCGCAGGCTAAAGACATCTCTGAGAAGCAACCACTTCCTAAAGAGGTCTTGGTACCAATAACAAAGCTTTCTACCATGAGCAATTCACAAACATTAACACAGAAAACAAATAAAATGGAAAATGAGAAAACACAGAAGAAAACCAGACCTCTAGCTTGCCCGAGGCAAATCCAGGGGGGCATTGAGGTGGAAGAAATCCAAAGCCACCAGCAAGACTTTCCAAAACGGTAGCAGCACAAGTTTTGCTCGAGACAAGATTTTGGTGTTGTAGCCCAGGCTGGCCTCGAACTCGTGTTCTGCCTGCCTCAGCCTCCGGAGTGCTGGGGTGATGGGTGTGCACCACCCTGCCTGGCTGACATAATGTGTTCTAAACCAATTTCCTGTTTGCCCTGAGAACCCTCACAGGTGGCTTTTGCAGCTGCTGGGTTACCCGTAGCATAACTCTGATGATCTATCTCCAAAATCGGCAACCAAAGATCTCGCCACGGTTATGTTGTTCGTACTGCCCTAGCCTACTGATGGTCTTCAGAAACAAAAGCTATCTTTCTATGGAGGAGTATTCCGTTTTCACCAGTGGCAGTGCTATATTTTATGCAGGAGCAAAAGCTGAGCTCTGGATATTTGGCTCCATTCTGTATGACCCCTCTGCTTCTTTTACCCAGTGGGAGGACCTGAGGACCCAGCTTCTAAAATTGGCAAATACAGCTGTGTTTCTCCAACAGCACCATTCAACTCCACAGGGTGCATGTTCAGTTTCCTAGGAAGCTTCCTCTGGTTGGTGCACCCTTGGGTGCCCCTGTACCCCAGCTCACCCAGGGAAGAGGGTCCCTGCAGGAGTCCCTCTGTCAGAAGTCTGTTTTAGCTCATTATTATCAAATTGCCCCAGGGTTTTCTTCACTTCTACATCCTCATGCCACTACGCCTGTAAGAGCACGACAGAGTCTCACTTTAAAGACAGTCCACCCAGCACTCAGGAGGCTGAAGCAGGAGGATGACTGCAAGTTCAAGGCCAGCCTGGGTTACAAAATGAGTCCTAGGCCAACCTGAACTGCATAATGAAATCCTGCAAAAAGACAAGAAAGAAAGAAAAATAGATAGAAAGACAGACAGACAGACAGACAGACAATCCAGCCCATCCTTTCACCTTATAGATGAAACAGACAGACAGGGGGCAGGTGTCACAAAACGGACATCCAGAGATCACAGCTATGCTGTATCATGGGGCTTCCATATCTGTTTCTCCTGGACAAGCCAGACAAGCGCTGCACAGTGGAGCCACACCTCCGGCCCTTTTCTTGTTCATTACTTTATTAAGCTTTGACTCAGGGTCTCCCAGGCTGGCCTCCAACTCTCCTTCCTCCTGCTTCTGCCTCCCAAGTAGCTGGGGTGACAAGCAGATCTCCAAGCTGTGGCCTCCTTCAGGTTCCACAGCTACTAGGTCATCGGTCTCCCTCTTCAAGAATTTAAACAGCTTTCAGTTGCGGGAGAGAGAGGAAGTTCCTTCCAGGATCTGCAGGCTCTATGCACTGATAAGAATCTTAAGGGGCTTGCAGTAACACTGAATCCGGGCTTCTGTGTTCCGAAAGGGGAGCGGTGGCTTGGGGGCAGCTTGGGGCTGCCAGCAGGGCCTGAGATTTTCCAGGAGCACCTGGAGGGACTGCTCTACAACACAGGCTCCCTATTCACCAGAACTGCACCGGGGGCCCACCCTCCCCTTCAGCAGCTCCCCCGTGCCTAGTGTGAGGCAGGACTCCTTCTCTGCTGCGTTCACATCTAAGTATCCCTGGAATCCCCAAGAGGATGGAGAAATCAGTAACACGATCTTGGATCTTGTTGTTTCCACCCCAAAATCATTACTTTCCTTTGTCAACACCTCCTGACTCCCTGCTACGAGCCAGGCAGCGCACCCTAATCCTGGCTCTAGCAAGCACCAAACGCCAGGGAAGAGAAGATTGCTGATGCGTGCAGAGCCTAATGAGGCCGGAGGCGAGGAAGCTGCCCCCTGCTTCGAGTGGCCTGAGGTTCAGACAGAGGTTTTCTTGTGGTTTGTTGGTTGTGAGGCTGGGAACTGAACCCAGGCCCTGCGCTTGTAGGGCAAGTGCTCAACTACGGAACTTCATTCCCACGCTTGAGCAGGGTTGTTTTTTAAAATGAGGGCGGAAGGAAGTGGAAAGTGTACCCCAGGAGGGGAACGTGCTGGAGAAAGCAGAGGTTAAGAAAGCAGAGGTTAAGAAAGCAGAGGTCCCGGTGCCGTGGGGTTAGGTCAACTGCCTCGGTTCATAAGATGCTAACCTCGAACACAAGCTTAAAGACCCCCCAGCCCACCCTTTACCTTACAGATGAAACAGAGGGCAGATGCCACACAACTGACGGCCTAAGATCACAGCTTAATTACATCACTAGGCTTCCACATCTATTTCTGCTATTTTTTTGCACTAGAATGGAACCCAGGACCTTTGCACATGAGCGACAACCCTTCCCCCCCACTTTTTTTGAGACAGGGTCTTGCTACTTGCTAATTCATTAAGTTGCTCTCGCTGAGATTAAGTTTATGGTCCTTCTGCCTCAGCCGCCCAGAGTACTGGCATTACAGGTGCACACTGACATAAGTTGCTTCTGCTCTCGGTTTAAGTGTCATAGGACAGGGTTAAGTAACCTGGATGCTTTTGTATAGCATTTTAGAAGTTACAGGTTTTTTGTTATTTGTTTGTTTTTAAACAGTCTCATTATGCAGTTCAGGCTAGCCTTGAACTCAGTCTGCAGTAGATGCCTCCTCCTGCCTCAGCCTCTTGAGTGCTGAGATTACAGGCGTGCACACCGCACCCGGCTCTTCGCTCCTGTCTAAAGCTTCAGTATGTTCACGATAAGTACATGTCATATTTTATTTACCCATTCATCTCTCGATGGACCCTCAAGTCGCTGCCTCAGTTTGGCTATCGGGAATATTGCTGCTGAGAACACGGACGTGCGATCTCTGAGTCCCTGCTTTTAATTCCGTGCCTGGCGGCCAGATCACCGGACCGCTGGGTAATTCTACTTTCAGGCGTCTAAGGAATCGCACCCTGCATCCCACAGACGGCAGCCTCGTCATTTCACTGCCACCAGCAGGGACAAAGCTTCCGGCCCCTTCACACCGGCATTCATGCTTACTCTTCTCTAAGAGGACAGTTTCCACGCTGCCCAGCACTAAGC
Organism: Dolichotis patagonum; assembly: GCA_004027295.1. NCBI lineage: Eukaryota > Metazoa > Chordata > Mammalia > Rodentia > Caviidae > Dolichotis > Dolichotis patagonum. The sequence continues at coordinate 33,407 of PVJX010005810.1, forward strand.
AAGGCCTTTTCCTCACGTGTGCGCTGTGACGGCTCTGGCGAGGCCGTGCCCCGGGGCAGGTGTGCTGTGTGCCTTCCCGTGGTCCCCGGGCCTTGCAAGCAGGGGACTCTGCAGTAAACGTGCACTGCACGGATGATGGGCGGGACTCATGGGGCAGACACAGTTCTGTGAACGACGGCAGAATCCAGTTGTTAGTGTCACTTCACGGGAAACTGAGGCTCGGCGTTGAATGAGTCGGCTGAGCTCGAGTTGCTGCCTAGGGGCTGCGATCATGGGCCCAGTCCTGGCTTTCTGGTGCTCACGGTGGACTTTGGTGCCAAGAGTTAAAGTGCGTGCACAGAAACGGTACCCCCTTTCCTAACTGCAGCACGGGGCCCTGAGACGCCGGGCCTGGACCGAAGGACAGTCAGCACCCGTTTGTGAGCAGGACTGGGGGAGGAGCTCGGGGTGCAG